>JAQIVZ010000674.1:0-54431 GCA_034700945.1 Arrhopalites spinosus | reverse complement strand
CATACTAAAATATCTTGGTGATCGGTTTACAAGGAACGGAGATAAAAAATCATAATCATTACTTTTTGATCTCCCCTTGTATTGTATATCTATATGTTGTAGGCAGAATCCTTCCTCTAGCCAGTTTGTATGACTAATCTTATCTAAAACTATGCTGGCTACTTTCAATGCATGTCGTTCACTCTGCATATACTATTTCTCTGTCCTGGTATAGAGCTGCAATAAATTTCTTGTGACTTTAGCCTTCATCGTTACGAAAGTGAGTATAATGGAGGAAAAATTTAACGAACTGTTAAAAACTACGTGTGACCAAAAAGGTCAAAATAATAGGTCAATGACAAACACCAAAATCAACTCAATAATTGAGATTCTGACAAACTTTGATACAACTCGAGCCACTGGTCATGGAGGAAGAGATGCAATGGTGAATCATCTTTCTACCAACTTTTTTAATGTGACTGGGGATGGAATCTCTGTTTTTATCTCTTTGTGATCAATGTGTAACAAACAAAGCACGAGTGAAGAAGTCAATTGTGGTCAAGCCTATTCCACCCAACTAACTTAATTTTAGATGCCAAGTAAGAAATTATGTCATTATGACTTAATAAACTATACACAATGTTATTGAGCCTCCATGCATTACATTAAATACCCTTGACGTGTGTTGTAGGTTGACTTGATTGACTTGCAGAGTGAACCAGATAGAGAGTACAAATTTATTTTGAATTACCAGGACCATTGAACCAAATTTGTATTTCTACGTCCTTTGAAAAACAAAACTGCAATGGAAACGGCGGAGAATATTTTGGAAATATTTTGCCAAATTGGAGCACCTCTAATTTTACAGTCGGATAACGGGAGAGAGTTTGACAATCAGGTTAGTCCATTGCCTTGTCAATTATAAATGTATAATTAAAGAACATGGGCAAACCACTAGGATTTTACATCTGGTCCGATTGGGCTTAAATTTGGTAGAAAGATTGCTGAGACGCTCCTGGTCAAAAAATAAAGGGGTCACTTTTTCAAGGAATTGCCTCCTTTGACCTCCGGAGGTCAAAATAGGTCCTATATGTACCTTATGGACATAAAAACAGTTTTTTGTAAAAAATTCCCCAAAAATTCAGAGAATTACTTCATGGCCTCCTAACCAAAGTTTACATTATGGTCATACCACAATTTGCATTTCTATGACCTCCTGACGAGGTCAAAGTCAACTGAAGGTCATAGGTCTTATTATTTTGAAAAAGTGAAAAGGTAGAGTTGGAGAGCATAATTTGCTACCTCTATGGGAATTTTTTCGGAATTTGTGACCTAAGGGGAACCACAGGGCAGGCCTTGACCTCAAAACAGTCGTTTCTGTGACCTATGGAGTATATGGAGCAATCTTTCTACCAAATTTGAGCTAAATCGGACTAAATGTAAAATGCTAATGGGTGGTCCCCCATCTCCTTTTATTGAATTTACATTAAATTTTACAGTATTGTTTATTATTATATTGTTTCAGTTACTTAAAGATATCACATCTTTGTGGAAAGGCTGTAAGATTGTACATGGAAAGCCCCGTCATTCACAAAGTCAAGGTTCTGTTGAACGAGCCAACCGGGACGTTCAAGACAAGCTAGCCAAGTGGTTAGATGAAAACAATACTAGCCATTGGGTTCAAGCACTAAAATTTGTGCAATTTCAAAAAAATTCCAGTTTCCACAGGGGAATTGGAAGAACCCCTTATGAAGCCTTGTTTCGGTGTAAACCAAGACTTGGACTTCAGAGCCTAAATTTACCCGAGAACGTGGTGGAAAATATTCGGACAGAGGATGACCTAGCAAAGGCTTTGAATCAACCTGAAGTGGACATCATCAAGGACAACAATTGGACCGATCCCAACACCAATGCCTGCAGATGAGCATATGTGTCATTTGTGACACGAATGTATCAGAAAACTCAGTTTGTTTCCAATGTCATCAACCCGTTCATTTAATTTCTTGTAGTAAAGAAGCTCCACATTCTTCTGAATTGGGCTCTGAGGTACATTGCCTCATATGTTCTCAGAAAAATGACATTGATGTAAATCGGTTAGGGTCTCTCAATAGGCTAACAATTCAGGCTGGAAAAATGACTGAGGAGTCAGTGAAACGTTTTAAGCCCTGTGACATTGGCGAAACAGTACTAGTTCCGATTCCAGATGTTGACAGGGCAAAAACTGACTTGAGAAACGTAAAAGCCGTCGTTCTAAATGTTGACGATGGCCGGTACAAACTTGGAACAACGACTGGAACTTTAAAATCAAAGTATACTAGGAACCAGTTCACTCCAAGCCCTGAAAGTTTTATGTAACCTTCTGATGTGCCAGATAAAGAAATAAGTTTGAGATCAGCTGCTACGGCTTCCTCTGTTGGTACTGGTCAAGGATTTTTTAAATGTAATTGTCAAACTAAATGTGAGACAAAGAGGTGCAAATGTAAAAGTAACGGAGTCTTGTGTAATAGTAAATGCCATCCTTCATTGACGTGTACCAATAAATAAAACTAATTTTTGATTGTATAAAATTTTTATGAGTTGATGACTCATTATTATAAAATGTTTTCTTTTTTATGTGAACCGTTTTTATTATGTTTAATTTTGTTGTATTTTATTATTTGTGTGAGGATTGTGTAAAATTGTTTTACTTTTTTATTGTGAGGATTTAATTTGAATTAAATATAAAGTAAGTAAGATATAAAGTAAGACTACTTTATTTTTGTCTATGTCTTTACTAACGCCAGATATTAGACGCCGTATATGTACTGACTAGTCAGTAAAGAAACTGTCTAGGTAATAGACAGAATGCCTAGTCCGTATACATACTGAGGGTCCAGTTTATATACTCACTAGGCAGTATACAAACTGGCTAGAGGAAGGATTCTGCCTACAAGATATATATACACAAGAATTTTTTTTTGTACGTTACATTTGAAAAGATAATGTCTTTCCTTATTTAGTTTTTTAACTTTTGCCTCTTATTTTTTTACCTTTATATCAGTACTCATGTATGATATGTCTAGCCTGTACATTACACAGATTTTCTCATTTTCATTCATATCCTTTCCTCTTCCATAGTTTTTATCATCATTTCCTCCTCCTCCCTTATTGGGGAGGGGGTATTTTTAAATAGAAAAAGTTTTAAATTATTCTCATGCTCTCTGTCTCTCTCTCTCAAGTACATTTCTTTTCCTCGTTTACCAAAGTGAACCTCATTTTCTTTTTCTTTCTCTTATCAACTATGTTTCCTCATGAGTCTGTGGACGTGAGAGAGAAAGCTAAGACTTTTTTGAGAGAGAGTGACTTTCTGTTTTTTTGGGAAGGTTCCTTCTTCCTTCCTTTTTTTCTCAGCAACAGTTTCCTGTTGGTTTTTTTTAGTAACAACTTTTCCCTTTTTTGTTCGACCTAGCCTTTCTCTTTTTTTGGCTCAAAAAACATCGACCCATGTGGGTAGACTTGGTGGTACTACAAAGCTCAATTTGATAAAAGACTAAAGAATAGACAGATTGTGGCAACTTGTTTTGATATAAAGTAGCCGACTTTGTGTGTATGGAGACAGTTTTTTGATAAGAGAAAGAATCTAGTGAAAATTTAGTTATTGAATTTTTTGATGAGTTTTTTTATGGGTGATAAGATAAAATTGTCAATTTAATGATTTTTTTACAGGTGATTGTTGGCTGTTGGCAGCTGTGGCTAATCTTACATTGAATGATACTCTGTTTCATCAAGTGGTTCCACAAGATAATTCATTTGAGGGGGATTATTGTGGTGTTTTTCACTTCAGGTGACTTCAACATAAATTAATTTCTCCCGATTTGTCCATTACTCTTAACAGTTTAAATTTGGTGGTGGTTTAATTATGGAATGTAATGTTGATGAAATAATAATCAAGTTGGGGGAATATTTTGTGTACAATAATTCACTATTTTGTACAACGTCTTTTATTATAAATTTCAAAGAGAAAGTTGTCCCCATATATCAATCTCCAACCCAAAGAGAGATCAATTGACTATTTTTGTTGTTTTTGTTGTTGACTTGTATTGTAGAGAAAGATGGTTGAAGCTCATTTGATCTTGATTTACATGTGGTAGGGTAGGGTCTCTCCTTTTATGTTTTTGTGATTGTGATGTGAGTGTTTTTCGTCTCCTCCTCCAGTCTATTGACATGGTTCCAAGATATTTTTTGATGTGGAACCAAATTAAATTTTGGATTCCCAACCTTGTTGAGAGAGATGAGGGGGGTGAAGGGGGGGGCAACTTTCTCCATGGATTAGATTCATATTCCCTTTGGTTGGTTGAGTTTGACTTCGGTTGAATGAGTTTTTCCTCTGTACAAAATGTATACCTTTCTCCCTTGTTTTGTGTGTGTGTGTGCACTCAACTGTCATTGATGAAATTCATTGAGGGAGAGGAGGGGGGAGGACTGAGTAGAATCAAAATGATTTGATACATGGCCGTACATGAGTAGCGTCACTTTTCTCATCTCTCTTGTTCCCATGTAGGATATCTTTATATATGATCTCTCCCTATAGAGAGAGAGAGAGTGGGAGTATATTATAGTCATTGTAACTCATCAACGTGCTCATCACTCTTTCTTTTTATCTTCAATCTTGGGGAGTTTTGTGAGGACGAGGAGCAATCAAGGGAGCGAAAAAGGGAAAGACAAACTAACGAGGAAAGTAAGAGAGGTAGACGTTTTCCGACTCGACAATGTTATCTCTATTTTATATGATGACTACAATCCCCCCATGTGTGTCACCGGGAGAGATTGTCCACCGACTTGTGTTGACAAGTTGTAATTTTCAATCAAATATTATGTTACTTTTTTTTTTATTTATAACTTGAGCATATCAATTCACATGTAAGTAAATGGAATCGAACAGCTAGTGACTGTTTTTGACTGTGACAACCAAACTTTTCATGTGATTAATGAACAGTTATCAAAATGTTTAGTTAAATGTCAAAAATCTCTATGGAGTATTGATTTGAGATTCGAAGAATTGAGGATTGAGGATGTAATTATATTTATCTTTTTTTGAGAACTTTGACATGGGCTGGTCTTGAACATTGTACAACTGTATGGGGGAAGAGAAGGAGACTAAATTCAAAGGAAAGTGGAGATGAGACTTTCTTTTACTCTTTCTCATAAAAAAGAACCTTTTTCTCCATTTCCTTGAGGCTTTTTCTTTAGAGTCACAGTTGAAGTGACTTTTGTTGTTGAACTACCATGACGGCTATAAGTTGTGTATTAAGTATACTAACATGTATTTTTATCCTTGTTTGAAAAACGTGACAGGTTTTGGCAATACGGGCGGTGGGTCGATGTCGTTGTGGATGATCGTCTTCCAACGTATGGAGGTAAGAGAAAGTTTTGTACAAAAATTTAAAAAAAGGTTTTTTATCCTTGTCATCAAAATTTAATTGCAATGATGCAACATTTATATATATATGTATGAGTATACATTACATAAGATGACTCTCCGATGAATCTCTTTGAGTTTAATTATGAATGAATCAACTTCTATTTTTTTCTAAAAGCGCTTTCACCTTGATTTATTATTGGTAGTATTTTTATGAGGGGGGAGAAAGGAGAAGTAAACGAGTTTCTCTCTCTTTTATTTTGTGCGTGTCCTTTTTTTTAAACAGGTAAACTTGTCTTCATGCATTCTGAAGATGGGAATGAATTCTGGTAAGCTTCGTACTCCAGTCTTATTTCGTATTTATATAATATTAATTAAATGTTATACAATTAAATAGATGATTTTTTTGGTTCTTTCGTATCTAAAAGTTTTTGAATTTGATGTTTTTTTACATGTAAAATGGTAGGTCAGCTTTGCTTGAAAAAGCCTATTCGAAGTAAGTCAACCAACATTCTATATATTTTCTATAAAAGTTTGTCAAAAATGAAAATTTATGATTCGTTGAAATATTTGAGAGGGTCCAAACTTTATTTTTTGACATGGTGTAGGTAGTAGTAGGTAGGTACATATGTAGAATGATGACCAATGTCGTAGGTCAATGACAACAAAATGGTTCAAGGTCTAGTAAAAAGTTTTTGAGTAATTCCACTCGGATTTGTATAGATAAGGATTAGGATGGAGTGTATAAAAGTTTGTGTAACCATTGCCTTTAATCTATTATTGATAAAAGGTTAAAAGTGTTCTTTAGACTATGAAAAGTTTAAGAGTTTACTCACTCTTCATTCTCTATTACGACGAGGGACCATTTCATGTATGGGCCGTCGACCTGAAAACGTGAGGAGGGATTTTCTTTAGAATTATTTACTCATGACTCTTACCTACAATCCACTTTCTCTATTTTCCCCTCCTTTTTTTCAACTCTCTAACCTTTCTATTTATAATTAAACTTTTACTTTTGGTATCAATACGGAATATTTCTTTTGAAGGGATTCGGGGATCCTTTTACAATTTCTTAAGATTTTTTTAAAAATAGTTTAAGAAATTTGTAATTTTTTTGATATTAAAAGTTGATATTATTTTTATCAACTCTACAAATATTCTCAACTACAAGTAAAAGATAATTGAATGATTTATATGAAGAAAAAAAGTTTTGTGAATATATTTTACATATGAGTAATATATTTTTAGAAAAATTGGAAAGAAAACAAGAAAAGTTTTATGGATTTCAACATACGCAGTTTTCTTTTGTCGAGGATATGTGTACCATACATATACTTTTTTTCAAATTGTTAAACTTTCTCCCGGTCCACGTCATGAGTCTGAATTCTGATCTCAACCTTGTGTTCTGATCTGACTAGAGGAAAAAAGTATTTTCTCTTTTTTTCTCTCTTTCCGGTTGAATATTTTGTATGGAGTCATATAATATTAATTCACGTTCTTGTCAAGTCTACACTAAAATTTTGGAATTCAACCACAACAAATTTATTATATTTTTTTTCTTGTGTAGCTCTCTACAGTCAGAACTTTTACAAATAGAAATACGAAAGATTTGGATTTAGAAAAGTCTCTTTGAATTTGACAAATCTTTTTTTTTGTGAATAAGTTTACAAAATAATGAATTAATTTTGTTACATTTGTGATTTTGAAGATATACATTTGGTCCATGGGCATTACATAAAAGATTAGGAAAGACTAGAGAAAAGTGGAGGGTTATAAAATAAAAAGGGGAATGTTTAGACCGTAAAGAATTTAAGAGGAGGAAGGAGTTTGGAAAATGAGTGAGGAGGAGAGGTGATGGGGATGTGGACAGAAACATGACGATGGATCATCATCATAGGATCAGTCTGTTTGTTCCATATTATGAGGGAATGGACTATATCTCTTACATAAAAAAAAGTTATATGGATCGTCTCTCATCTATTCTACTTATGTTTGTGTACTTGAAAGAGACTGACGGATGAGTTTGAGATGTCCGTCTACGTCTACTTGTAGTTGAAGAGTAAAGAGTATTTTCCACCTTACAATGAATAACCATATAGATCATGTCTCTAGCCTAACATTCTAGCTTCATTTTATAGGGAGGATTTTCTATAGGTGAAATTCACAATTTATAACATACAAAGCTTTCAAAATACCCAAGGATGAAACTGAGAGGAAAGTGGATTCTCTCATCTTGTTTGACTCAAGGAATGTGAGATAGAAAGTAGAGTGGTTCTCTTCCTATAGTTGTTCTCATCATGAGTTTTAATTCTTGTAAAAATATGTATAAAATATGAGCATTTTTTTCCCTCTATCTCTAACAAAATTGTTTATTTTTTCATGTCTCCTCTCCTTACCTAATATAGATTACATGGATCCTATGAAGCATTGAAAGGTACGAGTTTTTTTTTGTAATATTTTATAAAAGTATAAATTAATTGTGTTATAATTAAAAGCCATATTTTCAATTTTGTATAATATAACAATTATATTTTTTTGTGTCTTGTTTTGTAATTAAAAAAAGGTGGTACAACAACGGAGGCATTGGAAGATTTTACGGGGGGAGTGACAGAGATGTATGAGATTGAGAATGGGCCACCAAATTTATATAAAATTATGAGCAAGGCTTATGAAAGATCATCATTTATGGGTTGTTCTATTGAGGTAAGATTATTTTTTTAGCTTCAATTAAATATTTAGTGTAATGGATGTAAAGGAGAAAAGTTTTTTTTTGTAAAAAAGTATTCAAAACATTTTGATAAAATTGTCTAGTGTCATTGAAGGAGACAAATTTATAAAATAATATTTTTTAACAAAATTCTCTCAGAACAGAAATGTTCAGATTGTTAGTAGACAGTAATATTCATGGAAATTATGGGAGTGTAATATTATGTGTAGATACATTACATAGACAATTTAATTTATCAAAATCTTTTTTTTGAGTGTACTTTCTAAACGATTACATACTATAAGCTTTTACACAGAAAGTTGGAGGGGACACATTATTGAGGCTTGAGTAAATTTATCTGTTGGTTCTCAGCAAATTTTATGGGACTGGTAAAGGAGTAGAATGATGATTATAGCGACAGAATTTAAGCATGTTGAAGTTCTTTTGATATTTCTGTATCATGTTGTAAAAAAACTGCTGACTTTGGTTTAGAATAGAGAGAAACCAAGAGAGAGAGAGGAAGACAGAAAATGGAGCTCGTTCTTAGTATTGAATGGTTAATACAGAATTTTTAATGGGATGTTAAAGCTTGAGAGACTTGAGAGAGGAGTCTTTCTCTTGTATAATGTATAATGGAACAAGGTTTTTTTTTACTAGAAAAATACACAGCAAAGTATTTAGAGAAGAGAAAGTGGTCGGTATTTTTTTTCGTGTGTTCATTGCTGAGGTTCGTTCATCTTTGTCAAAGGTGAAAGAGGGAGTCTACATAATAAATGTGATAAAACAGCGTAAGACTTTCACTTTTCTTGACTCTCCATATGTATATGAGAGGGAGCAAGTTTTTTTTTCGGGGGTGTTCAAAAGTAGGAGAGAGTTGTTGTAAGACTGTGAGAGAATTGGGTGTTGCACAGATGACTCGATCTCTAGTTCTCTCTAGAGAATTCCACAATTTTGGATGTTATAAGGATTTGAAAAGGAATTTTAGGGCAGAGAGTTTCAAGTATCTCATTAGCAATTCAATCTTGTACTCCTACTGGGGGTTGACTAGAATTGAGTCTCATGTTCATATACATGAAATGTACATACATAAAGTATAGAGACTAGATGAGGAGGTTTTCCTTGACTTTCCCCAAGTTTTTGGTAGTCACCACATAGTTTCCAATTTGTGGGGGAAAGCATATTGTCAACTTGTCTTCTTCTCATCATCATCATCGTTGGGCCACATCCCTCCCTTCTCTTTTTAGTCACAATACAAAATTGTAGAGTTGTACTTTGTACAACATTTAGTAACTTTTTAGTGGCTTCAACTTGGTCTCCAATGATTTTCACTGGAGGGGGGAGGGAAAAATGAGGTGTAAGGTGTCAAACTACTGTCTCCAATTCTCCAGTCTCAAATTCTTGTCTTGTGTCTACTCAGGTAGTCTTACATGGAATATATTGTACTCATGATTGTACTAATTTAAACTAGGCCATGGGCAATGTGCCGAGAATACTAAAAAAATGGGTAGTATAAATTCTATTTAAACAGTTTTTTTTCATCTCCCTTTTTTTACACACCATGTATCATTGACACTAGACTGGAGACTGGAGAAAGTGTCTAAATTCTCTCACTTTTTTATACCAAATTTAATTCTTTCTTTGTATATAAAAAGTAGTGATAATTTTCTTTATGTGAAATGTCTCTCTCTCTTTTGTCTTTTGGTTGAGAGAATAATTTGAGGATTTATTTTCTAGTCACATTGGTGTAACAGTTGGTGTTTTTTTTATTTTAAAAAAATAAATGTAGTGGAAATTAAAATTATTGTATAAAATTATTGATCAACTTGTGAAAGTGCAACTATGCATAGTCTTTTATTTTATTTGTTGTACGTGGGGGATTGCAGGAGGATGAGGGGGAAGATGTGTTTATTTTAGTGATGCATGACTAGCTATGTTTTTTAGTGTGCCAAGTTTAATGCCAAGAATTTCCCTTTCTCTCCCTCTCTCTCTCTTTCCTAAAGGACCAAAAAAAGGAGAAAGTTTATACAAGCTTGGAATGACTAATGAAGGGGGAGATGTTTTTGTAGAGTGGGGCTAAATGATTTCCTCATGGTGTTTATGTATTATGTTACAGTGTGCATGTGTATAATGTAATACATTATTTAATATTGTAATAGACTCTGTCCTTTCATTCAATGAGGGGACTTTGATTGTCTTCAAGACATTAATCTTTTTTTTTTGACTAGGCTAGAATATTTTGTGTTGACTAGTCACTTTTATTTTGATTAATTATCAAAATTTTTTTATTCATGATTATAGCCTGACCCGAATGTGACAGAAGCTGCGACACCCATGGGATTAATCAAAGGCCATGCTTATTCTATTACGGATGTTAAATTGGTGGATATTGAGACGCCTCGAGTGTCGGGTAAAATTCCTTTACTTCGTATTCGAAATCCATGGGGAAATGAAGCCGAGTGGAAAGGAGCTTGGTCTGATGGGTTAGTTTCATTATTTTTTTAAAAAATTGTTTTTCTATTTTTATTTTAGTTTTAATAATTTAAAACACATTTATGTATTTTTCTTTTGTCATACCAGCATTTATATTTATTCAAGATAATAGAATTTCAGTTATTTTTAAAAATTGTAAACATTTTTCAATTTTATTTTCTTTGGTTCTGCATATCTGCTAAAAGTTTCTTTTATTTATTATGAGAATAAGACAATGGGGAAAATAAATTAAAATATTTTTATCTATATTGAATATTAGTACATCTGAAGATGTTTAAAAATAAAACTTTGTTTTGTGTAGACTTTCTCTTTGACTTTTTTGAGTTAGTTGAAAATTTCATGTCAAGATGAGAATTGGCAGGGAAAGAAATATCTCGAGGGTTTATATTTTTAGTGGGAGTGATATTGTACAATGGAGGGAGAGAGAAATGGAAATCTTTGATTGATAGACAGTTTGAGATATTTGTTGTTGTGCCATGAATTTCTATATTTAATATTAAAATGTCTTTTGATATGTACACACTACACAGGTCTCAGGAATGGCAGTTTATTCAAGACGAGGCAAAAGAAGAACTAGGCCTAACTTTCGATGCTGACGGGGAGTTTTGGATGAGTTTTAAGGATTTCCAACGGTATTTTTCTACTCTAAATAGCTAAATATGCTCTATGCATCATTTATTTGCATATTTCATGAACTATATTATTTTTTTGTCATAATATTATGAAATGTATTAATTAAAATGAAATTCTACAGTCATTTTCAACGAGTAGAAATCTGCAATTTGTCTCCTGACAGTTTGGAAGAAGATGAATCGGAGGTTGGGAAAAAAAAATGGGAGATGAGTGTCTTTGAAGGTATGACGTTCTTATTTTTTTGATAAAACTATTATTGTCATGATCATATTGTGCTCAAAATTCCTTCAAGTCATTTGAAATTTAAAATTTGTGTCCTCTGTACAGGTTCATGGTTAAAGGGTTCGACTGCAGGAGGATGCCGGAACTATTTGGGTATTAATATTTTAATTATTTATTAATTTTAAGCAGCAATAAATCAGAACTATATAGTTTTTGTAATAAATTTTATCTAGAAAAATAGTTTAGAGACAGAAAAATTACAGTAGACTTTCTCTTGATGTTTCTGTCGATTTTATTAGAGTGACTAAAAAAGTGGAATATTGTAAAGGTGGAAGAGTACAATGGTAAAAAAGAATAATATAGAGACGTGCATTAGCATAAAAATAGAACAGTCCTAATGTATAAGCTTTTAACGAGAGAAAGAAAGCTTTACATTTTCCAGTGGGACTAGTAGGAATGGAGGGTAACATGAAAAAACCATTTGAAAATTGAGAAAAAGTTACTAATTAGCCTCATGACGCTATGGATAAAGATTCTAAATATAGATTTTTGTAGAAATGTAGAGAAGGACAGGGATTTGTAATGAAAATGTGCATCAATTTACCAAAGTTACACTTTCAAAATGGAAAATGGTAAAAAGAATTCGAGAAAACATTTTTCAGGTAGGTTTGTAGCCCATTCAATTTGAGAATTTTATTTGGAAATGAATTTTCAACTTTCACTCATAATTTTAGCTCCATGTACCTCCATAAGTACCTATGAGGAATAGTCAAGTCATTCTCAAGGAAATTGATTTTATTTTAACATTTATGCAAATACTAAGAGTTGTTAGTGAAACAAAAGTCATGATAAAGTTTAGGACTAAAATTATGTAAAATATTAATATCAGTTGAGGTGACTTAATGGTATTTCAAAGTTTATTTGTGGAGTTGATCCGATTAACTTGGAATTATAAAATCTTTGTCTTCATCTCTGTCGCCATACCTTTAGTCGAGTAGTCTAAATATATTATAGAGATTTTACATATTTAAAATATTATTTAGGAATTTTAGGAGAAAACCATTTTGTAAATTTAATTTGTTCAGAAAGCAACTCTTGTACACTCTTGTGTCTTTAACATGCAATTTAGTTAATGTTAATTATGTGCTAAATATTTTTCCTTTTTTTTATAGAAACATTTGGTTTCAATCCTCAATACATAATTGGTAAGAATTTGGAGCATATAAAGTCTTTGTTTTCTCAATATCTTTGATTTAGTCACTTAATTAACATTGTATTATTATTATTAGTATTGGATGACCCAGATGAGGATGATGAGGATGCAAAATGTACAGTGATTATTGCACTAATGCAAAAAAATCGAAGAGCACAACGGAAACTTGGAGTCGAGTGCTTAACCATTGGATTTGCAGTTTATAATGTAAGTGTCCATTTTGAATTTTTTCATCAAAAAAGGGTTTTCACAAAATCGTACAACTTTCACTTTAAGGAGAAAGGAACAATTTTGGCACGAGAAATGGCTAATGGTTTTCTCTGTAAAAAAATAATAGATTTTATTCACTTTTCACTCTTCTATTTTTATTCTGAATAAAAAATTTTGGGGTCAAACTCAAACTATGGATTCTTCTCGTAGTTTGTGGTAAAAAAAAATATCTTGTGACTCGGGTATTTTTTTGGTGTATAATATTTTTGGTTATTTTGGTTGAGAAAATTGAACATTTTTATAGCCGGGAGGTACGGTAGCATTACAAAATATATTTTTGGATTTTCTAATAATAAAATGGTAAGGGAAAACAAAAGGTCAATTTTCTCAGTTTTTTCATGTTGTCAGCAGAGATTGACTGTACATAAAAAAATGCAGAGATATGTTTCTATAAATTGTAGAATTTACCCTGAAAGACATTTCTTTGAAAAATAGTGTAGAGTTTGAAAATTCAAGTTACTTTTTTTCTTCTATCTGTATTTGTCTTTATAATGGATAAAGATGTAAAAAGAATTTGAGTAATACGGATACGGTATCCGGGATACCCCAATTGTACAAAAGTTTTTGGGGGAGCTCTACAAATAGACAATTTTATGGAATAATTCTACGCATATTTTGGATTTTTGTCAAAGAGTCAGTCCTTCGGTCGTTAAACAAACGAAGACTGTTTTAGAGATGTGAGGGTGCGGCTTTTTTTTGAGGAATAATAATTAGAAAACTTGCTCTGTCTTTTATGTTTAACTTTACCCAAAAAAAAGAAAAGTTTATTTGACTTTGAGAGAAACGTGTTTGATCATTATGCATCTCGATCTCATTTACTCGAGAACCCTCCTCTCCATTTTCTTTATGTTTCCTTAATGAGCCAAAGAATTTACTGTCCTTCATGGATCCTTAAGTACCTTTTAAATTTGGTACTGATGTACACATACATGTATGTTGTATGGTAACCAAAAGATAATTGTCATGGTCGTTAGTTTTATTCTCCGTAATTTAAAAAAAAGTGAGACTTCTTTTTTGAAATTAAAAGTTGGACAATGACTTTAAATAAAGTTTTAATGTGAGATTAAATTCAATAAAATATGTATTTTATTTTTTTAGCTAAGTGATCCAGACAGTATGCCAAAGCCTTTGCCTATGAAATTTTTCAAGTTTAATGCGTCGGGTAAGTTTTTGTTTACAAATTTAATTTGAAAAAGGAAAAGTGATTGTAATTAATTAATTAAAATAAAAGGATTTAATTTATGACAAAATCAATTTAATTTAATGATAAAATTGTCTATTTCTATTCCAGTCGCTCGCTCACCGACTTTTATAAACTTGCGTGAAGTTTCTTGTCGATTTAAATTACCGCCAGGTAAAATGACTAGAAATATTTGTGTAAAATTATTCTTGGCAACTTCTCATTAAAATTGATGAGAATGTCGTTGTTCTTGAAAAAAGTCATGCCCTTTGACTTTGGCTCATTGAGTAAAATAAGTACAAGTAGAAATTAATGTTGTTTTTTTGTGTGTTTGTGTGTACCAACAGGAACTTACTGTATTGTGCCTTCAACTTTTGAGCCAAATGAAGAAGGAGAATTCATTCTTCGTGTCTTTTCTGAGACTAAGAATCACATGAAGTGAGATTTTTATGATTATCATCTTTCTCTTTCTCCAATCCCCCGTCTTTGAACAGAGATGCATTCATGTCTAAGTTAAATCTGTGTAGGTTATGTGTAATATTGTACATGTACACATTTTATCTATGAACTAGAAAGTGTCTTGTCTGCCAAGAGTATAAATTGCACGTTTTCTCTCTCTCTCTCTACATTCTTTCTTTCCGTCTCCTTGTGTTCTCTTAAGAGATTTCTACCTAAATGAAAAAATATTTTCAAGTTTCCAGTCGAAAGTCCCTTATGGGGAATGTCTTTTGAGAAAAGAGTCTACGACTAAGAGATCGATCGCTTCTTTTTCCCTTTTTTCTTCTCTCTCTCTCTCTCTCGTCCTTTGTCCTTTCTCTTTGTTATTCACTCTACACACCCGTTCCTTTTTGACTTGATTTTTTCATAGCAATGTTTCTTCTCTCTCTTTTATGTAGATAGTACCCTGAATGTATCTCCACTCTCTGTCTTTACATCACAATATGAATGACTTGTAAAACCGGAGACAAAATCATATGTTTGATAACTTTTTGCAATACTTTTCTCTTCCTTCCTTCCTCCCCCATTAAGTGCTCTCTCTCTTTTACAAGTAGAAAAATGTTTTCTTTTTTTTCTCTACGTTTCATTCATTTCAATTCTTTACTCTGGGGAGCACAAGAGGCTTAGCTCGAGCTCTTGAGTTGATATTTTTGACACGAAATTCCCTCCTCTACCTCCAGCTTTCCCCTCATTTATTTACTTTGAGACTTTCCTTTCAATGAAATTGTGTTAAAGAATTGTTTTGTAATGTACAAAAAAATTAATGTAATGTTGGTTCATATAATTAAATGCCTTTTTTATTTAAATTTTACAGGGAAAATGATGGTAATGTTGGAATTGGTGATGTGGATGAAAGGGTAAGTTTTTTATTCCTTATTTTGTCAGTCATATAGATTAGTATCATGCGCGTAAATTCCACTATCAAATAAACTACGGGTGAAAGTAGAAGACGGAAGATTTATCTGTATTTGTAGCCCGGTATTGTTATATTTAAAAAGAGAATTATTTTCTATGGTTGTAGCTTTAATTATAAAATTGGGAACACGTGTCAATTAGAATGTGGCAAAGTGTCCAAAATTAGACTTGTGGAAAAGTTGTTGGAGTGAAAATTTTGTGGTATTTTATTACTCCTTTTTTTCTCCCTCTTTCTCCACGTAATTGGAAAAAGTGTTCCCGTTCCGGTGTACATGTATAAAATAAGGGCAAGACAAGTGAATTGGCAGTTGGAATGACATTCCCCTTCCACCTCAAGAATTCATTGAGACAGAACACAGTTGAATGTGTCGAGCTTAATTTAATTTTGTATGATTAGTGGACAGTTAAAGACTGAGGATGATAACAGTCTCAGATAAAATTGTCAGGGGATTATCAGGAGGGGGAGGGGGAGACTCATTTCATACCAAGGATGTTCAATATCAATACAAATAATATCTTTTGGAATGAATTTGGCGGTAAAAAAAAAGAAAATGATGTGAAAAAACTAACCAATTCATGACATTTTCTTTGTGGTCTACGACCTACAGACACTACCAAAAAGAGAGAGAGAGAGAGAGATGTGGAGTAGAAAAAATGTGCGTAGAGAGATGCTATAAAATGAAAGTAAGGGAAGAGTCATTCAAGGCAACTATTGTGTTCTGAAGGAATCGAGGGGCTCGGAAACAATTCAACTTGTTCTTGTCGACTTTCTCTCTCTCAAGTCCAAGACTTTCTCTCTCTTTTCTTTTTGCTGGAAGGGGGAAAAGGTTTTTGGAAGGAGAAAATGGGATTCGTATGGGTAATACTCGTATCATTTGGGATTCTTGCCGAGTGTAATAATAAGAAGAAGGAGGAGAAGGAGGGGGTGATTTTGAAATTGTAGAAGACATTGGCGTTGTGCTGAGGATGGGGCTTTGGCCACATGAAATGTCTCCCTTGATTGCCTTTCCCTCCTGTCCAATATCTTTTAAGCCAAGTACATGTTCTACTACTTTCACTCTCTCTCTCTCTCGCTCTATCTGTGCGAAAAAAAGGAGAAAAGGATTCTCTTGAAATGTTGAGTCAGCATTTCCTTGTGTGTTCATGGGTAGGTACGTTCAACGTTAGGTAGAAGGTAGAGCCTGGAAAGTTTATTTACTTAAGAAGAGCTAAATGGCCCTTACTCCTTGTCCTTACACTCTTAAATGTTGGGTGTGTATGTGTCGTGTCGGTGGGAATGAACTGTTCTTGTTCATTTCTTTTCCTTTTCTCTTCTTCATCTCTTTCCACTCCCATCCCATCCCCCCTTCCTTCCCTACTTGAGATTCAGTTGATGTAGTAATCCAACTGACACTCTCATTTGTAATTTTCCTACCCCTATCTGTATTCCATTGGTCTATTACCTTCATAATTTTAGATGGTGAAAGGTAGAGTCAATAGAATTTTATATTTTTGGGCTATTGACATAGAAATCTAGTCTCTAGATTTTTTTTAGGATTTTACCATTTTTTATTGTACAAGAGAGAAAGTTTGTCATGTCATTTGTGGCTGCTCTCTTTTTTTGTGTCTCAAGATTTTTTGAGATGATCCTTTTCCTAGGAAAAGGATTTGTTAGATAACGTAACGGTAATTTTATTCACTTTGATCTGTTGTTACTTTAATAGTTGAAAAAGATTTTTGTTGAAAAAAAAAGAATTCTTGTATAAATTTAATACCATTAATATATCTTGTGTAGTTTAAGTTTAACTTGTTTGAGAATCTAATTAAATCAAGTGGAAAATGACATAAAAGGGGGGAGGGGGGTTAGCTTAAAGGGAGAAAGGATTGAATCGTAAAAGTGTAGAAATCTCTCATCTCGCTACAATGAAAATTGCCTATAGTCTCCAAGTCTAAAGGCAAGTCCAGAGTTGTAGGAAGTACAGATACTATACAAGTTAGATAAGAGGGGGGGGGGATAAAGAAAAAGAGAAAAAATATATCCAAGAGAAGATGGAATCTATTATTGCATTTCATTGCACTGGCAGCTTGGATTGCATGACCTCCTCCAAAACATTTTTTAGATGGTCTACAAGCAGAAAAGAAAAAACTCTGGGAATTAATCGAGTTGAGAAATTTATGCTGTTCTGTGGATTTTTTTTGCCCTTCTCTTCCTTCATACAATTTGTATTCCAGTGTACAAAACTATTTTTTCTTTACTTTGTACTCCAACTCCCTCCATTCTCCTCGTTCCTTGTAAATTTAATTAATATCATCTCCATTGTTCTTCCATGTACTTATGTGGATAACTAATATTAAAAGAATTTTTTGTCAGAAATGATGAGGATTCATAAATAGGAGGTCAGTGTGGAAATTCAAGGGAAAAAGTTTTGTGAGACAAGGAAAATTGATGAGGGATTCTTCATTCTATCATTTGGTGTGGAATCTAAACAAAAAAACCTTCCATGAATCTTGACTCTCATCGTCAGACACACTGGGAGAAAGGGTGAAAGTCAGAAGGGAAAGGAAGAAAGAATTTTTGTGGTTTGAACTACAAGCCTCAACGGTTCGCATAGTCTTCTGGTTGAGTAGTTAATGTTATGTGTGGAATTCAGAGCCTGATGGTTTATTAATTTGTTTGGGATTCTCTTTTTTTTCCTCCTTTTTTTGTCTTGTAATCTGTATTTATTATATACAATACTCCTCCCTTTCTCTCTTGTTTGTTTGAAGAGGGAGAGAAAGTGATAATTTTGGGGGAAAAGAAAGAAAGAGAATTGTGTGCTGGAGGCTATAATTCGCATGATGATGAATTGTAGTGAAATACATGGTAAAGTAATCAAAGTCAAGGAACGTATATTTTATCCTGTTCTTCTAGCCCCCCCCCCCTCTGCCTATCTGACGAGTCGGCAAAATTCCAACACTAAAATTCCTCTCTCTCTCTGTCATTCATCCTGTAGCGGTTTTGTTCTGTCTCGGGGAATTTTGTAGGTAATGAGGTTATGTTAGTTATTACTTGAAAAATATATAGTTGTCTTGTATGATATTACAAGTCTCAACCATTGTATCGACAAAAGAGGAACATGAGGGTGAGAGTGAGTAAATTTAAGCCCCAAAACTCGTTAGGACCACCGACAGAGAGAGAGAGAGAGAGAGAGAGAGAGAGAGAGAGAGAGAGGTGGTGCCTTATGTGAAAATTTTCTTGTTCACTAGTCTCTGGGGCATGTAAAGTAGTCTATGAGTATAAAAGTTGGATAACTATGGTCGTTAGTTTAGGTTTGAGGTAGACGAGGAGGGGGGTGAGGGGGGCTATAAGCTAAAAATCATGCAGATTTGTCATGGTGAAGACTACACACGAAGGGACTTGGGTTTCCCTATTTATGATGCGATTATAAGGACGACTCTCTCTCTCTCTCCTCGTGAGATGAGGAATCGTCAAGACTGTACAGTGTACAGTTTGCCGTTTGCAGTTTTTGAAACTTATCTTTATTCTTTTTTTTACGTGTGGTCGTGTTAAGAAACGACTCTTGGTGAAACTTTCCTCTTTTACTTTTTCTTAATGTGAATATAAAAAGTTTTTTTTTGAGCCATCAAAATTCTTTTTTTTTGTGTCCTCCTTAATTGTAGGTTTAATGAAGTTTAGTTTAGCCTACTTTTTAAAAAAGAGAGAGAATGGGAGGGGGGGAGCGGAGGTTTGGGTTTATAGAATTGTCCTGAGGATAAGAAGAGGGAAGAGTTTTTTGAGTGTGGAGTATAAAGAAGAGAAGAAATTAAGTATTAAAAATAGAAGAGAGAAATGTTTTAACGGAATTGGGTAGAGACTGTACAGGGGGGAGGGGGAGAGGTGATGGAGAGGAAGGGGAAGAGAGAAGCTTATAATAAAAAGAAATCTTTAGGGAAGTGAACTGTGAGGATGAGGATGACGGAGGTGAGGAATTTTAGTTTTCAGGGGTGAGACTTGGATTTGTGAGAGTGTGAGATGGTCTTTAATGAAACACTTTATCATCTTTTTTTATACTTTTACTACGGTTACTTCCTCCTTCTTGTTCTAAATTTCTTGAACGATTTCTTCTTCCATCTTCTTGTACATTGTGTGTGAGTCTGGGAGGAGGAGGAGAGTAGTAAATTTTCTTGTCTTCTCATAATCTGTAGAGTTGTTACTCTCTGGTTTATATTTTAGAGTCGTTCTTTTGTAAATATTTACATTAGTCTAAAAACTAGTAGAGAGAGAGAGTCTAGTGGTGTGTATAGTTTGTTAGTTAAGTTGTCCATGATAAAGTGTAGGCTATTTAGTGTTGAATGTACACTCTGTGTATCTGTACTTGTACTATGAGTACTAATGTAATAGACAGTTTTAGAAGGGGGAGGGGGGAGAGATGACATGTGGAAATTTGCATAGAGGTATTTCTAAAGTTTACTTTAGTCAACTGGGACGAAAATTATGTTTACTTTATGTCAAAAGACAGCCCATGGGCCAGAATGAATTGACAGGAAAATTATTTAGAGATTTGAGACTCTCTCTCTCTCTCTCTCCATGTGCTTTACTTTTCAACACACAACTTTCTCACATAAATTCAAGGACATGTCCATATGTCAAGTCATTCGTTATTTAGTTAACTTGTTGAAAAAAAAAGTTTTGTTACTTTACTTTGTTGTATTTATTTGTAATGTAGAATTTATTTTACAAGAATTAATCTTACTCAATTTCTTTTGTCGTCACGTACAATATTTTTAGTGCATCAATTTTAACAAGTTTGACTGTTCGTAGAATGAATTCTAAATTAAATATCACGTGATTTTTTTGGGTAGAATTCCTAACATTGAAACGTAGTTAGTGCACTAAATAAACTTTTTTTTTATTGCATGAGTACTGATAAATATTAACAAATTTAATTTTGTAGTGTAAATTGTAATGTAGATTAGTATTAATTTTTATTAACAAATTTAATGACTAACAAAATGGCAATCTACTAGTTGGCGTCTGGTGGAGGTCAAAGTGGAATTGACGGTTCGAGTAATTCTTCTGCCTCTACGAGTAATCCAACCAGTGTAAGTTTTTTCAAGTGCATGCGGCATGTGGAAGAGAATGGTTGTACAACCAAATAAAATTTATTTTATTATGATTCTTTTTGATAGCCAAAATTTTTACTATAAATTTTATTATTAACTGGCCTCTTGCTTTTATGTAACTATGTTTGTCTTTCCTTGTGGCTTTTCATGAATTGTGCGTGACAAGTTTTGATAATATTGTTTGTCTATATTTGTTTTGGTCAAAAGAAATTGGGAATAGCTTACTCGTACTTTGAAGACCCTTTTGTTTTTTGGGGGGAGGGGCAGAGAAAGAAATGGGGGGTGATGGGGGCTTAAGGAAATGATTTATGAGATGGAAAGAGAAGTGACACTGTTTGTCAACTATTTATGGTTCGTTTCCTCTCATTCATCCTCCTCAGTCCTCATGTCTTGTATTTTTTTCCCCAAAAATTTTAGTTTCTTGTTTGATAAAATTGTCATAATTTAAGAGCTCAAGAATGGAACATGGCACCAACTCTTCTTAATTCAAGGAATGTCTGTCTGTGTCATGTATAGAAATTTTTATAGTTTCTTTTGTGTCAACGTGTAAACTTTGAGTCGATCGTTAATCTTTTCATTAGCTTCCATCAACACACACAGAGAAAGAGTTTCTTTTTGATTATTTTTTTTTGAATAGAAAAGTTTCTTTTCATTTAAGACATTCTAATATTTCTTTGATATACCACACTCACGTCTTTAAGGGGAGAGAGAAAGGAATGTTTTTTGGCAATTAAAAATCGTTTTTTTATTGTAAACATCTTTGAAGAGGATGAATGAAAAAAATGCTATATATTTAAAATGAAATCGACTGTTAAAAAATATTTGGGGGTTGTAAACAAGTCTTGAAATTAAAATTGGAGCCCATAAAATACAAATTTTGTATTGACTATTACGGTTTCCTTGTATCTGTAAAAGTTTTTTTTTAGAAAAGCAAAAAAAAAAGTTTGCAGACAGGATGTTGCGCAATTTTTTGCATTTGCTTTGCCATTTTAATTATGTTTTGACAGCTGGTCTCCTTAAATATATTTTTGTCTCATTAAAAAATATTGACAAATTCTCTTATGTCTTACAATGTGCAAAATACTGAATACAAAAGTTAATGATGATTACTACACAGTTTAATTATAAGAAAACCCTTTAAATTTTACAACCTTGTCAATGACCTTAGGACATTGTAGATTAATGAAATATTTTATGCGAGTACTTTTATGGACATGAAAGTGAGAATATTTTCTACCACAGGAAAGATGAAATTTGAGACTATTGACTTTAAATATGAGCGGGTTCTTGTTTTACACGAAAAAGTTTGGGAGAAAGGTTCTTGATCCTTTTCCATGAGAAATGAGAGAGAAAGTAGAAGACTTTCTCTCTGTATCAAGAGTAATAAGACAGAATATTGGTCAGGTTGTTGTTAGTTTCATATGATTTTGCTTTAACCTAATCAATATTTTTGATGGAGGTGTCCTTACCCAAATCTTTGTGTGTGTGTTATGTTGACGCATATGCACGAGTGGCTTTTTTTCTCTGTTATGAAATCTATATTTTTTTTATACTCTACACTTGTGCTTTTTTGTAAAGACTGGTGGTTGCTGAGGGGGGAGAAATGTTTATTACATTCTTGTACCTTTTTTTTTGAAGGTATACATGTACAGTATATTTTATTATATATAGAAATATATATTTTATATGGAGAATCAAGAGAGAGAGAGAGAGAGAAAATCTCATTTATCCATGTTGCCTTGATATTTTTATGATCTTTTTCCATACCAAGAGTCGGTACATGTGGAGTCAATGTGAATATTTGTGAGGTTTCTGTGTCTCGTCGGGTTCTTTCTTTTTTGCGTGTGCCTTGTGTTCAACAATTTTCTTACATCTTAGAGACTTTCTCTCGTTATTTTATTTTCCCTTCTGGTGAAAGTCTTCACACACACACACCCATAGAGAGAGAGAACGTGAACGCATACAAGAAGAAAAAAAAGGATGTGGGGTGATGGGCGGACTTGAAGTTATCTTTAGTTTCACAAAGATTTGGAGCATCTTCATGGGGGGGAGGGGAGAAGCTTGAGATGTGAAAATGGAACAAAAAAAGAAGAAGAAGAGAGGAAGAGTTTTTTGGAGTACACCTAACATGTAATTTTATTGAGGGAAATTTTCAATTGAAAGCAAGTCAATATTGAATTACAGTAGTGTGCTGGTGCTTTGGATGGTTGATATTTGTCAGATTTTTCTTTTACTCTGTACATGTACACGTATTGTCGATAACTTTACTAGGCTAATACTCTTGGTGCTATTCAGTGTGAAATTCCATGATTTACTCTCTCTCCTTGTCTATTGTGTACAAAATGTGATTTCAAGTATAAAAGATGCTGTCGCTGCTGGGTCCATGTCCCATGTTCAAGGGATGCTTCGAATGCGCCTCTCCATTGATTTTGAGAATGATGCAATAAGTCAGTTGCTTTTGTGGATGTACTGATACAAAGGAGAGGAGCTTCTTTGTTGTTCAATTGTCCAAAATTTAAATGGGGTCGCTTATTGGGACGAGTGAAAGTCGACTCAAGACTCTCCTCACGACCCTCCTTGCCCCCATGTTTTGTAAATGTATTAAAAATATTGAGGAGATGGTCATTCAAAGCTATGAGAGTGGCCATGGCGGTGAAGGGATGGGTCAAATTGATTTGACTCATGGACAATGGAAAAGGAATAGAATTCGGAGTGGAAAATGCTATGACTATAATGAAGGGACTGCAGAAAGGAGAGAACGTATTCAAGAAGCTTGTAATCTTTATTTTCATTTTAAGGTCAAAGAAACTGGACCGGAGGAGGATGATGGAGCTAAAAGGGTTCAAGAGTTTTTTAAGACGGTGGCTGGAGAAGACATGGAAATTGATTGGTTAGTTATATCTCACATTTTTTAAAAACTATTTAAATAATTCACCTTTTATAATATTAATTAATTCATTTATTTTATAGGTCTGAACTCAAAGAAGTTTTGGACTTGGCCTTAAAACGAGGTACAGTTTTTTTTGATGAAATGTTTTTTCATAATTTTTTTTTGGAATTAATTTTTAATAATATTTTTTGTTGTGTGATTATTACTCAACATTTTTTTAAATGTATAATTTCTGTTCTAGATTTATTTTCTTATTATTTTTTTTGACCAAATAAGTTTTTTTTGTTGGAGTGTCGCTTAGAATATTTTTTTAGAAAAAGAAAAGAAAGTTATGTAATGAGCGTCATTGCCTCCAAGACAAGGGAAGTTACAGTTGACCAAGATGGATAACTTGTAGTTTGTTCAGTGAGAAAAATGGAATGTCAATATAAGATGGACAGATAGGATATATAACATGGGAAATATTTTACCCAATTGCTTGTCATTGGTTAGATGAGACGGAAAGTTTTACCTATATAGGTAATTCCTTATCCCATGTTCTATGTACATACAGAACAAAAACTCATGGCTGCCACTGACTGGCTCTTTCTCTCTTCTTTTTTTTTTTGAAAAAAAAACTTTTTGTGGTTTAACTTTTTTGTGATTTTATTGAAGGAGAGAAAAAAAAGGGAGAAAGAATTTGAGAATTTTTACGACTCAATGATTTCTGTGAGTCTAAGCAAGCAAAAGAAAAATAAAAGTATCTTACCTTTATATCTTTTACACACAGTATAAAAATAGAGAAGGGGAATCGATTTGAATCGAATTGAATTAGAGATTTATATTGAGGGGGGTCTCGATCACAAGATCAAGACTCACAACCGATTCTCCCCCATTTTACTCTCTCGATTTTTTTTGATAAAAAGAACCGATGTGGGCTATTAACCATTTGACAATAGTGTAAGGGATTTTTTTGGGAGCTTTCAAGAGCCTTAAAATCTTAGTCTTTTTTTTATCTCTCAATTTCTTGCAAAAAAAAAAAATATGCGCCTGAGAATGATTTTCACTTTAGTCCATTTTCTTGTGAATACTCTCTCATGTCTAGAATATTTTATTATGATTGAAAGATAAATGCTTCGTTCATTATATTTAGCGACTTGAATATTTGCGCTGATTTTTTCTTCTAAAGTTATATATATTTTAATTTGATTTATTTTACTAGAGCAGAATAATTTTGACTTTTTTAATTTTAACAAATCCAAAAATAAAAAGAATCTCAATGTTGATTTCTTGCGCTAATTATAAATTTCGCTAATATAAATTTCTTAATATGAATTTAATAATGTGTGACGCTTTACATGTTTTCTTTTTTTGTCTTCAAAAAAAAAAAACGTTTTACTCGTCCATTTCCATCTGGGAAATATTTGGATGGTGTGTTTAAAAACTAAAAAAAAAAATACAAAAAATCGTTGGGCAAAATATTTCAAAATTCATCTACGCAATAGACTTGGGTAAGAAGAAGAAGAAATTGAAAATAATAAATTGAAATATTTATTGTAGAAAACAGTCCCAGTCAACTTTGTACATATACCTCAGTACATTGTATATTGTATGACGGCTTTTTAGATGATTACATTATATGCTGTGATTTATCGATAGTTTTCTTATGCACTTTTTATGATATTTATGTACATTTTCCATCTCTATTTTATTTCTTCTTTTCTCTGTTGTAGACTCTCAATCGTAAATCTTTTGAAAAACATTTAATTTCTTGTACTTTGTAGATCTCTCTCTCTCTTTCTAGTTTGCATGAAATCCATGGTAAATTGTATGCATGAACTTTTTGACAAAAGGAAAGACTTTTGTAGAATTGAATTTCAAAATTAATTTCCACTCTATTATCAATTCCTAAAACTCCCTCTTTACCTGTAATACTACTCGTATTTCTTGAGAATTGAAGTATCTGTTAGTTTTATTCAAATATTTGGAATTTGTAGTAATAAATTTTGAGCCATTTCCATTTTGATTATTTTTCCATTATATTTTGACTTGTGTTGTCTCCATAAGAGTTTTTGAGTAAGGAAAAAAAATACATTTTTTTTGATTTTTTCTAAAGATTGAAATTTTATTCAAAAATAAAATATTGTACAAAATCAAATATTTAGGTTTTCGCCTGACTTGTCTAAACAAGAAAAAAAGGAGAGAATTGAAAGGTGAGGCTTGTTGAGAAATTGTTGAGAGGGGAAATTGAAGATTCATTTGAAAAAATTTATTTTGAAGAATTCCTCTTCCCCTTTTCTTTACAGTTTGTAGTTCAAGGAGGAGGAGGAACAGTTTTGTAATTGGAATTTGAATAGAAATGGGACTCGTGCCCCCATCGTCATCTTTAGACTAGAGAGGGGATGTAAAGAGTAAGATGTAGACATTAATGGGGAGGGGAATCACATTATTCACAAGGACGGAAGGGAGGATGGAATCGTCTCTCTCTCTTTCTTTTGTTAGTAGTTACAATAAAATGGTCCGTGGTTCCTTGACTCTCGTCTTGGTCTCAAGAGAAGATTTGCCTTTCCAAGCTTTCTCTCCTTGAGTTTATACAGAATTTGAATGGTAATTCTAGAGTAACCGATGGATCAAATCTTAACCCATATACGGGGAGGGAGGGAGGGAATTTATATAGAAGAAAGTAAAGAAAAGATTTCCGGACTAGGCTATTATAACACACATACACAATGTGTACATTTTAAGAGAGAGGGAAAACTCTCTGTTGAATGTCCTGGGAGAGGCATGGGTATGAAAGTAGAATAGTTTTCAGTGAAGTAAAATAGCAAAGTCTTAAATTCTCTCTTGTATTTTCTGAGGAACCACATAGAACCGACCATGATTATCTATCAAGAGTATGGAGAATGGAGTGTGTAGTCAACGAGGACCGAGTCAGAGAGAAAGTTTCTCGCTCTGCTACTTGGTCTCTTGACATCACACCGCACAATATACGGTGTATATATATATAGTCTAGAGATACTTCAGGTCTTTTTGCATTGAATTTTGTACATTTTAGACTATTGTCATATTCTCTCTCTCTCTCTTTTGTACTTTTAAACTATAACAACATCTCGCCACCGCCTGTCACTTTTGTGTCTCAATTATTCTTTGTGTGTTATAAATTGTGACGTCAGTTTAAATTTTTTGGTCTGGATTCCTTGATATATTGAGACAAAAGTGACCATCTTTTTTTGCCAGTAGAATATTAAGAGAGAATTTTATCCTTTCTTTTGAATTATCTGTACTAAAACCATTTCATTTTTTGGGGGCTTTTTTTATAGTGAATTGTTTCCTTAAGGAGCTTAAAGAGTTTTTTTTTCATTTTTATTTGGTGAGACGAATAGACAAGATGAAATTTTTTTTTTTGTTGAATATTTAGCATGAAATTCAAGTTTGTAGACTAAAGATGTGACAAAGAGGTTGCAATATGGATGAGGATGATGAAGATTGAGTAATGGGGGAGGGGGGAGAGAAAGCTGAGGGAAAATAATAATATCCTTCTTATTTACGTCAAATTTCATCAACCACACTCAACTTTAATCCACCACGTTCCCTCTCTCTCTTTAGATATTTATATATTCTGTCTATACGTGGAAAGGGGGAGGGGGGGGGGGGTGTAGTGATGCAAGTTGATCCAAATTATCCCATTTCACCAAACCATTTTTTTCCCTTCCTCTTCATCTTTAGGTCTGTAGTCTGTTCTATGTTGAAAAAAAAGTGTCTTTAGATTTAAAGTATTATGACGTAAAAGTATGGAAAAAAATAGAAAGTCTTGAAATGAACATGTACATTCTAAGTTGTAATATTTAGGTCAGTAAACCCTAAAGATTTCTTTCCATATTTCCTCTTTCTCTCTCTCTCTCTCTCTCTCTCTTGTCCCCTCCTATTACTATTGCTATTGTAAAAGTTTATTTTTGGTGGAGAAACTATATCAAGACATCTTCTTCTAAATCTGTTCTCTTTAGGGAGAATCTCCTCGGGAGATCTTTTTTTATGGATGATTTGATTTTTGGTCCATGGTTAAAATTGACACAAAAAAAATCAATAAAAGTTTATATTTATTTTTAGGATTTTCAATGGAGATTGAGAATAAAGTTGAATATATTTTTTTTGTAATGGTAGACTTTCCCCTTTCTTGTTTTTGCCAAAAAATATAATGCAAATAACCGTTTCACTTTCTCTCTACTTGATGTCTTATTTGAATAGAGCATGATTGTGTACTCTATTTACTTTCTACGCATATTTTAACGCACTTTAACAATCTAAATGTGTGTAGACTTAAACATTCTGTGAAGACGAATGTCATTTTAGTCTATTTTCTTTTTTTTAAAGAATTAACTTTTTCTTTTCTTTGTATTTTTAGTAATTTAACCATAAATTTTTTTTAATGATTGACTTAATGGTGGTATTGGTTATGTATTTTGTAAATAAAAATTTCTTGTAAATATTTTCTCCTCTCTGTAATTTGACTGGGCAAGTTTGATGTTGTTGAGTTGACTGAAATAATTATTTTGATAATGTTTTTTTTAAAAATAAAATGTAATTTAAATGTAGAATTTCAATTCGATGGATTCAGCAAAGATGTTTGTCGTTCAATGGTGGCCCTTATGGATGTGGTAAGATTAATTATTTTTTGGGTTAAATTAACATCAGGATTTTGTTTTTTTAATGCAATTTAATTTGTACAACTACAGGACAGGACTGGAAAGTTGGGACTGGAAGAATTTGTACAACTTTGGAAAAGTATTAGGACGTGGAAGGTGAGAAAGTTATTAAATAAAGTTGAATATTTCTTGGCCTATACATGTTCTACCCATTTCCCCTTCTTGTTTTTTTTTCGTCCCCCATTTTCCGGAGCATTTCATCATGGTCGTCATAGTGGTAGTGATGAAATTTGACACGAAAAATTTTTCACCCACTTATTGACGACGTTTTCCATACATGAGAGAGAAAGTCTTATCATACTCTCCCTCCTCCGTGTTGGCGTGAAAGTAAGGAGAAAGTTGAAAGGTTGTATGGAGGGACTGAGTATTTTTTTGGATATGTAATATTTAATATAGAGACGTTATATATTGTTCCAGCTTAAAGTTTAAAGTTGGGAAAGTTGAGTTGACAGATCATGATGCTGTCTGATATTGTACATGTCTATCTGTAATACCATGTATAATATATTATATATATATGTATATTCACGAGGACGATGATGACAGTCGTGTGGCATTAGTTTTGAAAAATAACACTCCTGAGTTCACTCCACTCGACTCTTTACTTATCTCTTTTCTCTTCTTTTTATATGAAAGAGTATGAGTCCCAAATGGATTGTAATATGAAGACTTTTAGTTTTTTTTAGTCGTGAGATTTGTGCATGCTTCTTTTTTCCTCCTCTTCTCTTTTTTATATATATTTTCTTTTACTTATGTGAACAAAGACATTATGGGGAAGATGGAAAGAGGCCAAGACAAAAAAAAATTGGACAGTGGAATGTACATTCTGTAGATTGTCAAACTTTGTTTATTTTATTTTTCATGGGAGTAAATAAAGGGAATGTGTGTCTTTGGTTGTGTCCGACAGACAAGAATAACATGGTGAAAGTCCCAAATGGTACATTTCACTTTTTTTTGGAGACTTTTGCTCCTCCATTTAGTTGAAACTATAACAAGAGGGGCTGAGGAGGAAAGAAAGTGACAATGGCAATTGACATTGTGTGAGGGCGTGTTGGTTTTTTTAAATTGAGAAACTTTGGTTTTTCTCTCCCCTCTTTTGTCTTTTATTTTTTTGGGGAGGACATGGGTACATGTGTAGACAAGGGAAAACAATGTATGGAATTTAAAATGAAAAAGTTGTGACATAATTTTTATTCTTTCTCTTTTTTTTATTTTTATTTTTACAGAGCGTTTTCAAAATGTTTGATCAAGACAATTCTGGGTATTGTACAATATTTTATGGGGAATTTTAAATAATTTATTAGTTTAATTAATTGTCTTATTAAATTTGTAGGTACTTAAACTCATTTGAGTTACGTCAAGCATTGACGTCTGCGGGTTATCAAGTTAACAATCATGTTCTTCAGTCCCTCACTCTTCGTTACGGGGACAAGGATGGCCAAATATTGTTTGATGATTTCATCATGTGTGCTGTCAAATTGAAGGCCATGATTGGTGAGATTTTTGATTTTTGTACATTGAATACTTATTTAAATTTTCTAATTTTTTGTTGGTTTTTTTGTAAATAGAAATTTTCAAGGAACGTGATGTTGACTCGTCCAATGAAGCCACTTTTACCTTGGAGGATTGGGTGGAGAAAACTTTATATTCTTAAAATGTGTTGTGAGAACAAGGGATAAGATAAATTGAATGGAATCAAAGATAATCACCTGACAGCCTCAATTTTAAACAAAAAACATTCTCTGAATCAACTAACACAATGGAGAAAAAAATGAGGAGAGACGACCCACATTAAAATTATTATGACATGCCTAGCCTAGCTTTAAAATAATCAGTATTTATTATACAATGTAATATCTAAGGACTATAGGAGGAGAAAAGAGCTTTTCTTTTCTTTTTACTATTTTTTAAAAAATAATCACATTCTTATTCCTTTTTGCTTCGGTGATGGTGGTGCTAGAAACTGGGATTTCTTTTGTGAGTTGAAAAACATTGTTTATTATAAAAAAGAATTTTTTGTTAAATTGGATTAAGGACTGGTTCCTTCTAAACTATAAAAAGTGAATCAATATATATATTACTTGTGTAAGACATAATATTAAGTAATGGGGAAGAAAGCGGGTTTTGAAAACTCTTTTTAAAAAAAGTAAGATTATTGTTATCTTCTTGGGTTTATATCAATTACAGATACAGACACACACACTACAATACAATCACAATCAACAAAATGTAGGTTAGTTTAAGGACTTTATTTTTGTCTTGTTAAGTTTTTATTATTCACATCCTCCTCCCTTCTCATTGGTGGGTAGAAAACTTTCTCCATTTTTATAGTCTTGTTGGCTCCTTTCTCTCAAAGTGTCACAATGGTCCACATCTCTCTTGATTATACTTTTCACCATTTTCATGTGTAGGAATTTACAATGAGTTGTATATTTTTTTTGTTGTCAAGAAATAGAGTTTCCATTGTAATCTTTCTTGTCTCCTTAAAAACTGGGGAGACGAGAGGAGAGAGAATAATTTTGCTGTTGGAAATATTTTGGGATTGTAGTAAATATAAAATGTTTATTTTGTAAAATGGTTTAAAGTTGCCAGTGTACTCTCTCTTACTTGTGAGATTGACATGGATTAGAATGTTTTGCCTCTTTCTTTCTCCCCTTTTTTGTACAGAGAGCTTAAAAATGTTAATTTAAGATCTTGTAGACATGCTGTGCTCCTCCAAATTTACATGGACTTGCGTCTGTCCTGAATATAAAGGGAGAAAGTGGGTGCCTGGATGTGGGACAGAGTGTTGGCGAGATATTATTATTATTATTCTACTTATAGCTGGTATAATAATTATGTAGAGTATAGTACATGTACATATTTAGAAAAAGCAGATGGAATTGTCTGAATGATGATGATTTACATGTTAGCACACACACACACACACACTTTTGTTCCATTACTTTTGATTGTACAAGGATTCTTCTCAATTTTAGTTGTAAACTTAAAATTTCTGTCTTGATACATGGCTCAGTGTATTATTATTAAGTTATAGTCTACATGGAGGTACATGGAGACACTAGCCATGTTTCTTTACACAGGACTTGAGGGGGGTGAACAATGTGGATGCTAATAAATTATAAGACTTGGTTTTCTTTAGGGGAATTTTGTTTCACATTCACAGAAGTGCGAAAAGAGAAAGTCTCCCTCGGAAACTTTTGTGTCTATATGAAACAGGGGGGAAGGTATTTTATTTACCCAAGTTATGTATAGACCATTTATCTATCTCAGCATGCTTCCACTATAAAATATTTGTAGAGTCTTCCGTTTGTAACAAAATAAAAAGATTTTCTATTTGTTCATTACAATTTTAGAATAAAACATGGGTTTTTATATCTACAGTCTCTTAACTTTCTCTGTACAATTTATGGGGTGAAGAAAGTTATTCACTTTTTAAATATCTTACTATTCATGTATAAATAAGTACCAACTGTCTCGACAATCTACATAATTTCTTGCTTTTTTTGATGGACATGGAAAGGTGGAGGAGTTTTGATGGAGAAAATTTTAATTTATCTGGCATTTCGTTGTCAAGATTTTGTCTGTGTTGGGAATTGAATTGAAACTCAAGGGCAAACTATTAAGTTTATGGGAGAAAATACCAAATTGGGGCTGAGACCCATGATTTGCATTTAATGTTTCTAGGTTCGACTCATCTTTAGATTTTACGGACTATAAGAAATTAATTCCTAATGTATGGTAATATGTAAATTAAAATTTAATTTGTCGTTATAATTTGTAACATATTACCATATTTTGTTACCTTTTAATTTTAATTGTACTAACATGTTCATCATGCCAGTGTGCACAAGTCTGCTCTTCCAGACGACAGAATGTAATACTTTTTATATTTTTAAACATAATATTATTATATTATACAGTATAAGAGTTCAAAATCTTGCCAAAATTTTTGTGAACTATCAAGATGATCTTGAAAAGTATCTTAATCTGTTGTCATCTTTTGTATGACTTTATATTTACTTTGTACTATCTTCACTCTAGTATAAGTATTTCGTATTCTAATGATGACTATAAACAGCACAATTCCTTAATTCGTTCCTTAATTATTACGATTATTATATAACTCTCAGTGGGAGTTGTGTGGGCAAGAAATTATGGTTGTACACATTTATGATTTTAATCTCACAAATAGGTCAATTTACTATGCGCTGGTTGAAATGTAAATTTAATTTTTCAATTCTCAAAATAATTTTGTCCGATACAATTATTGATGAATTGTTACCAAATGTTTTAAAAATTATTTTTATGTTATTATTATTATGGATGGAGGGTCAGGGGGATGTAGAGGTCACGTAAATTGTACCTGGTTGAGGGAAAAGATGGATATTCTCTTATGCAGAATGTGATGGCGACTATCGCTTTGTGTATCTAAAATGGTATTTAATTGCATAACGCATTGCAAACTTTATTGTTTGATATTATAATAATAGTTGTTATATAGAAATTATTGTAAAATATTTAAGTAAATATTAATTTTGGTGTAGATTTCGCTCTAAAATCACTATCGCTAACGGAAATACTACTATATACAATTCTATAATAAATATTACTTGTATGGAAAACTTGATTTATGTAGAATCAGGTTAATTGTATGGTTCATTTAAATAAAACTATTATTGTTCTTCCTCATGAAAATTTAAATGGACTTGTTGCATATTTATTCACAATATGGCTACATCGTAATTTTCATAATGACAGATTATAACTTTGCAGTCAGATTGTGCCGAATCATTTCCTACTTTTAATTATCAAAGTACATTAAACTAAATACGACAAAGAAATCACACGGCATCTTCGTTTTTGATTCTTGATGGTTCATGGCGGCAAAACAAGATTTGTCAAATCGAGGACGAAATAAAAATATTCAAAAATTCTTTTTTTCAAAAAAAAGGAAACAGGAAACAACAACAAAAACTTTTGTAAATAAATAAATATTAAAAAATTACAAGTCCTCTCTAAAATGAGTGAAGGTCTTCTTTTGAGACATGTTGTTCCGGCTGATAATTCGTGCCTATTCACTTCCATTTTGTTTTGTCTAGAAGGTGAGCAAATGATGACTTTTAATATTTCTGTCATAATTAAACTTCAATAATTATTAAACTTAATAGTATTGTAAAATACTCAATATTGTGTTTATTTCTTGTAGAAAACATCCAAGACACAAATTACCTTCGAAATGTAATAGCAGCCACTGTGGAGAGCAATCCTGAAAAATATAATGAAGCATTTTTAGGTATGTATTCTTACATTGAAAAAATTTGTACTTTAAAGTTAAGATTAAAATAAGAATGTACTTGTAAAATCTAAACTTTTTGTAGGCCGATCAAACTCTAGTTATTGTCAATGGATCAACACTTCAGATGCCTGGGGAGGAGGTACTGTACAATAATAAATTATTAATAATAATCCAGTACAGGTCATTTGAAACAAGAGTAAGACATGTGTTAACCTACTTTAATTTACTAGGTATCGAAGTTGACATTTTGTCCCAATTTTATCATATTGAAATTATCGTGGTCAACATTCAATCATTGAATTTATCTCGATTTGGCGAGGACAAGAATTATAGTCAACGTATTCTCCTTTTGTATGATGGGTATGCAAATGCAAAATAATGACAAAGTGAATTCATTTGATGATGAACTGATTGTTTCTCATTATTGTCAACTTTTAGTATACACTACGATCCGTTGTTTATGGAACACTTTGACGTAAATAGCTAATATTTTCTTGAACATAATATTAAATATTTTACAAGAAAGAGTACGATATATATGTATATGTCAACTGAATGGACTATTTCCAGATTCCACAACAGCGAAAACTTTTTGCTACTACAGAGGATAATATTTTGGAACAAGCCCTACAACTTGCAAAGGAAGCAAAACTGACACATCAATTTACAGATTTGAAGAACTTTAATTTAAAGTGCAACGTGTAAGTGTAACCACAATACAATAATAGACTTATACCGCTTACTCTTATGCAACTTATACAGCGCTAGCAATGCAGGAAAGTAATTTTATATTAAATTGGCAAATTTCAATACAGTCATATGACAAAAAAACAAATATTAATCAGGAATTTTTATTTATTACAGCTGCAATACCTTATTGAAGGTGAGCTTTTTTTGTCATAAGTTACACTCCCTTAGAGATCGTACTGATTTTGATTTAATTTTCAATTTTTTTAAAGGGTGAAGTTGAAGCGCAGCAACACGCCAAGCAAACAGCTCATGTAAATTTCTCAGAGATTAAGTAATCAAAATGTATTTATGGCATGAGTTTATTTATTCAATGTTAACCAAAATGCATGATGGACTACACAATGTCAACTAATAATTAAAAGTACAGTGTCATATCAATTTGCACTCTACCATTCAGCTTGCCTTTGACCACAACGATCCTCATAATTTCTCTATTTTATAAATTTAAGTACACTTGTAAGTACAAGATAAAAAACCCCAGTTCTAATTTCTACTCCAGATCAAGTTATTTTAAATAAAATACTAATTTTAATTTATATGCACATATTAAGTCTCTACCGTTCTCTCTTTCATCATCCACTAATTGTAAGCTGCCTCAGTTTATTTCCTTAATTAAATTATTATGCAAGGCATTAGAAGAGATGGAAGGAAATTTTCAAGCAAGTCCTTGGCATGAATTTAAAATAAATGAACTACAAATTGTCATAATTGTCTTTAAAATATTTATTTCCAGCGTATAATATTGAGTACATATTAGCATAGCACTTGCCAATTAATGGGATTGGACGACAGACAAAACAAATTTTTGGAAGTACAGGAGTTGCTACTTATGTTTCCTGTGTGTGGTTTTATCACGAATGTACAAAAATGAATGCTCTCTACAGCTGACGTCCCAAAAAATCTCAACCAGACTCTTTGGTTCCGGTACAATACAGATTAAAGATAAACGATTCTCGTCGTGTACTTACATTTAATAGTTTACAGTATTTTTACAATTATCCTATAATGTCGTAAGGTTATCATTAAATGATCGCAAACTCACTGCGAATTGCGAGCGACATTATAAAAAATCTAAATTCTATTTTTTCTCGGTTTCATCTACTCAAAGTCATTCATTCTATATTAGTAATAATTTGTTATCCTGTTTAAAAATGAAACATGTGTTAATCATACCCCTTTGAACTCGCTTCATCCTCTCAATATTTTTTTTTCGAAATAATAATATAATCAGTATATTTAATTAATATGCCTATCACATTATTTCGCAACATCGAAATCGACACGATGGAAGTAAAAATATCATTATTATTGAATCTTGAAATGTGTAATAAAAGGTATACTAAAATACCTTTACTTTGTGTGTACGTACTGTTTTTTTTTGACAAAATGTATTAAAACAATTGTTTTAGTTCGATTATACATTTGACAAGTTTGAAAGTATACGTGGTATTTATATATTTTACAACTTTTTAATAATTATAATAAAATGCTGACAGCTCATGACTGTGTGGCTTCATAAAGACAGCTTTTAATAACAAACGCCCTTAATTTTGTTATACTCATTGACAGGAGTACTGGCAGAGTTTGAATTATTTACCTCGACATTATTATTCATTATATTATTCTCATCCCGATGATGATTATGATATCCAATTCCATGTGGGGATAGTGTTGATGAGATGGGCATAGACTTTGAGAGATTGACTGGTTGTTGAGTTGTCAGTGGACGTACCATGGTTATATGACGTTCCATTTTCACAGCTGGTACTCCTCGAGGAATATTTAAATTCGTATTTGTTGTACAAGTGGTGGTTGATGTCGGTATAGATGCAGAAGGATAACCATTTGAAGGGATTAATTCAGTAGTGTCCAATTGTTTACTATGCAAGTCAAATTCAAATTGGTCTTTTTGTGACTCACTATGGCTCTCATTTTGATTATTCTGATTTGGGGACTGATTTTGGCTAGCATACACCAATGTTGGAGAATAGGGTGATGTATAATTATTATAGTTGACTATAACTCCAGGCGTTGATCTTCCGGTGACAGCCGTTGGTGTTGGATCTTTATGAGTTTCAGAAGAGGATGCTGTTGCCACAAAACTCTTGTCCGTTTGAACCTCAATTGCTCTCTCCACTATCCCGTCCTGGCTCTCTAAGGTCTGTAAAAAGTAATCATATTTCATGTTAATTTTCATAAATTTAGCACATTGTACATCACTACGCTAATAATTCACTAGTACGCTACTTTTTCAGAAAAGTAAAATAAAATGACTTTGTCCAACGGTTCTAATTGTATATTTACCATTGTACACATCCACTATACTATTACTATCAACGTAAATTATAATTACTATTTAGTACGAAACATTGTATTTATCGTCAACTTCGTCGAGTATATGTTTTTTTCCAAAACAACATCAATTTGAATTCTAAAAAATTAGGTACGTCCAATGATATTCATTGTATGTAAATCTAAACAATTATATTATTAAAATTATGAAATAGTACAAACATTCCCCTTTTTTATCTATTGCACCATTTTTTTTGTCTAGTCGTAGTGACTTGATAATGTCTACAGTCACACTAACTCTATTCAATATATGACATTAGTTTTACCAACTATAAATGACTACATGATAATGTACGCAGGATTATTATTACTGTAAAACGATTCTATTTCACTTGATCGTTGTAATCCGATACGATGCTACCATCGTAATTACACACTACAATAAGTATTCAGATAAGTACACGAGGAAAAAAGTGATCTAAAAATATTAACATCAAACTGGAGAGTAGTTTAAAATGATTACTTAAATACAATCTATATGATAATTCTGTCGTACTCTAAAAAAAAGTTAAGACAATTAAATGACGTGAGAGGAAAAAAATTTACTTACGATACGAACATAGACGACTCGTACAATAATTACCACAATGTCTAAAACCTAATATTTATCCTTTTTATGTTGTATGATACTGTTGAAATTACGGAGCTAAGTAAGGCTACAGACTACACTATATAATTAACTTTTTAAAGAATGAATCATGTGATGAATAGCTATATTTCTAGGTTGAAACTTACAATCCTTGATTTTGGTTACTGCATCATGAGCAAGTATAGAGACAATTCTCCCCTAGCATTCACCCCATACATACAATATATTCACATCAGGTCATAAATATTTACATTGGAAAATGTCACCGTAATGTCGTCATATTGTAGTAAACCTGATTATGTCTTGGGCCTTGTGATGACTAAACTTACCCTTAAACTAGTTATAATTCTTTTATGTACATTAGTAAAGTGTTAAACTTTAACAGATATAGACTTATGATTAAACATTATTAGCGATATATTAGCTTTTCACATTGAAATGCTTTTTTTTGTTGTGAATTATTAAAATAAATTTATCAAGTGAGATTGAAAGCACAAAAAATTTATAAATCTTACCGGTTGGGAAATCAATGGAGCAGTAATGAGATGAATTTTTCTCCGACATAATTCTTGTAGGCGATACACAGCTGCAGCCCGATCCGACTCATACTTGGTTTCCCATGCATCCATGAGCATATTGTAGTATCGAGGTTGTCCCTCAAAAAAGGCAAAATACGAGTATGTATGGCGAGTTGGGAAAATACGACTAAATCCATCACATTGACTAAGCTCATCTTCAGCTGTAATAAGGTGACGAATATCGTCTGGAGTCAATGTATCGATTATGTCAGTCAAGTACTATTGCAAAAAAAACAGAAGATAACAAGTCAATAAAACCGAAGAAAAATGAAGAGAATGTACAATTATGAATTTAAATCTTTTTTATTAAAACTTACTTGAACTCTGTCATCATATTTTGCTCTAAACATTTGTTGTTTCGTCTTCTCTTCTCTCGTCGTCACTGTAGTATAGATCCTTTTATCTGTATGACCAATATAAATTATATTATATAATCGAAAATTAATTAAAATTTTATTTTTTAAAAACTTCAAATTTGTTTTTTACTTACCCCAAGTTGGTTTCTCCAGTTCCAAGTCTTTATCTAGTCTCTCCACAAATGTTTTCTAAAAACAAAAAAAGAAAAGACATTAGAAAATTTATTTTAAAAAAAATCATACGCACATGACACCCATTTTATGTAGGTTCTTAATTACTTAACTTAATTCATGAGGATTTTTACTATTTTTACCTGTGCTCTACTCTTGACAGAGTTGGGAAGATGGTAGCCAACTATATTAAACACTTCTTTTACTAATTGTCCTTTGACCTCTAAATCTAGAGAGCTTGAGGAGTGGAGCGAGGGGCTAATGTTTACTTCCAAAAGCCATGGTTTGAGAGCTTCATCCAAAATGATGTCAAAACCAAAAAGTTCATATCCATTGTAGCGGTTGGGCATGTGAAAGCATGAATTTGTGATGCATTCTTCAGCCGAGATCAATGTCTTAATTACGATGTCTTCAATTCTTTTGATGATTGGAGCTGTATCCGTTCCCCGAGCTCGTAGATAACGCCATAGTGTTTTCAATGTCCTGTAGAATAATTTTTCAAATTGAACAATTAAAAAACTTTAGCCTGAGTATTTAACAAAGCAATAAATAACCAAAGACTATTTTGTAATTTTATACTTCAGGATTAATTTTCTCACCATTTGTGTCCTTTACAGGCATTAGCATCTTCGTTTTGAGTATACAAGTCACAGTTCTTATTAATAGAGTAATTGGTCAAATGCCTATAAGAATAGAAGAATAGAATGATGTCCATAAGAAATATGTAATTAAAATTCAATCATGGTACGAGGTTGACAAACAGATTTGATTTCACTTACATAAAACGATCACCCACTCGTTTTGAGTCATGAGAGTATTTTACTGGAGCAAATCTTACAAGACCATCCTTGAAAAGGTATACCCTGAAAAAATATGACATTAAAATTTGAAGTCAATGTTAAATTCTTATCGCATATTGAGAAAAACTACACGAAAAATATTCAAGTTTTCTTGAAAATTTAAGTTAACTCACCTTAGAGGGTGAAAACTGGTTACTAAAACGTAAAGTCGTAAATCGAATTTACGGTCATTTATGAGCATCGGCTGTCAAATTAAAAGTCAACGATATAGTTAAACTCCCTTAGAGAACGAGGTACAATCAAAATCAATAAAAAAATAAAGTCAAAACTTTTATAAAAAAAAATCAACTTACATAATTTATGTACTGTTGAACAATCATCGGCTTCTTTTTGGGAACCATATTCCATTTATTTATAACACGAATGCCGGTTCCACGGGCGCCTGCCGGAGGTTTTACTATAAAAATGTTCGTACCTGAAACAAAGTTTTATTTTACTTGTAAATATTGGTTCACATGAAATCATTTACAATGTTAAATTTAAACGTAATAAAATAGATATTAAATACAATTAAAGTTAATCTCTACCTCTTGATTCACCGGCATCCCATGCATGTTTCAACTGTTTCATGTCATGTGGAAGAATGTATGTACGCGGTAGGAATCCATATTGAGCTTTTCCATACCTAATAAAAAAATAGTTCAAATTGAAATTATTTTTCTGACTGATAAAACTTAACTGTAAAAACATGAAAAAGTTTAAGTAAACTCACTTTAAAATAAATCTATAGATATTTTTCCACAGTCTATCCTTACGCCCTAATTGAAATGTTCCTGGAAAGCAATTAAGAAAAACAAATTTAACTTTTATACAATGACATTGTAGACTACAAGAAAGACTAAGCTAATTCAAATCATCATCAATTGGTTACCTGGAAGATGATTTAGTTTCTGATGTTCCTTTAAAGTAGAGCGAAACATTGTAGCCTTCATATGTTTACCTGGTATAAAAAAATCGATCGTATTTATTTACAACAAAAAACAAAATGTCATGTGCACAGTGGGACCGAGATGACCATATCGATAACTCGAGAAGTAAGTAACTCCCAGCAAGTTTGAAGACATCATTGGATAGCTCTTTTATAGTAGAATTCGAATATAAAAAGAAACTTGCTGGGAGTTGTTTACTTCTCGAGATTGCTATATGTATAATGCAATTATGCAAATTACTTTCTCCATTATAACATATATAGCAAAAAATTATCCCAATTTTTAGCCACTCGATCACTTTGAGCACTCTCTAATAGATTCTATCCCACTGTGATGTGTTGTACTCTTTTCATTCATTTTAAAATTTTGCTTACCCCATTGACCTCCCCAGTCTACTGTCTTTTTGAGTAAACGAAATCCTAAAAAAAGAGGAGAAAATCATTACTACATAAACATTCAAATATGGTACATAAATGAACACCTCAAGTTCATCATTAAGATTAACAAAGAATACGTTAAACAATTGAATTACTTACCAGAATTTCGACAGACATTTCTAATGACAACAGGTGTGATTGTCGACATTCGCCATTTCAAATGTTTTCTAATTTCAGAGGGTAATGTTTCAGACTTTTCGTCATGTGCACAGAAATTAATGTACGGTGGGACATTAGGAAAGTACGACGGTCGTATAGGAGGAACAATTTTTCTCACAACTATAATTTTAAAAAAAAGTACATTTTTAGACATTTTGTAACGTGCGTAAATGTATTAATTCTGTATTGAATTTGAACTCACTATTTGGTAGAGCAATATCGGTGGATGTAGAGGCATCGTCTTCGATTGCTTCATCTCCCTTCAAACCAGTTGCAGCATCATCATCAGCTGTATCATCTGAATCTGATTCCTCATCCTCGTCTGATTCATTTACATCTTTTCCCATTGTGGTTGCTATAAATATTTCATTTAAATTAATAAATTAACCATTTCAAATTATTACCATCATTTTAGAAGCAATAGTAATGCAACTAGGTAGTACATATTACTTTGAACAATAAAAAGTTTTTTTTACCATTTTGTATAGGATTTTTAGCAGATTTAATAATTGTATAAGATGATGGTGATGCATGTTTTCGCCCACTGTAATTTTTATGTGGTGATCTGATTCCTCTAGCTGTGGCCACCCTGGGTCCTTTAAATCTTGGCACTGAGTTTGGAGGTGAAGTTATTCGTACATCTTGTAAAGTAGCATTTAAATTGACGGATGAGCCTGATGATGACGAGGAAGACATTATTCCTTCAGAGTTAGGAACAGCCAGACAATCTTTAGCTCTGGAGTAAATAAAATATGCACAAGTTAAATATGGGGCCTCAATTTGCACGCTAAAGTTTTTTTTGAAAAATTGTAACTTATAAATACACAGTACTCACTACTTACACACACACACAATTTCCACTAAAAGTTTCTAGAACTAAATTCTATTAATTTTTACTATGCCGCACAAGCATACAAGCTCGTACAATGACTGACGTGTTCAAGGTAAGACACAATAAAGTTAACTACTACTGAGAAGGAAAACAAAAGACTAGGTTGAAAGCATGGCAAGTTATGAACCACGAGGAAATTTGAAGACCTTGATGAATGAAAAAAAAAGCCGACTACTATCAGAGCAGAGTCATCTCACGACTAACTAACAATTAAACTATCTAACGATGGCAACAAGAATTGCTAATTTTTATGCTCTCGCTGTTATCTCTTGTTAACTGAGTTGAGAATTTACTCTAGATAGTGACAATGAATGAATGAATGAAAAAAAAATAAACATTACCTCGGAACTGCTTCATGAGGATGATGATTATTCATGTGATCAGAGATTTGAATGGATCCCAATTTTGGCATATGGTCTCCGATGCTATTGAAATGGAAATCATCACTGCTACTTTGAGTAGTAAAAATAACTTTTCGATGAGGATCAAAGAAACAATCCGACGGGGGTAAACAACGATTCACATAAGGAGTATTCTCTTGTTGTTGATGATGAAAATTATAAACCATTTGATGTCTTGGGTCAAAGTCAATGTCATTGGAATATGCTCCAGCGGTTGTGCTAATCATGGATGTAGACTGATGGTAGCTTTCGGAAGACGAGAGAGAAGAACTTGGTTCCAAAGAATCTGATCCTGCTAAACATTTATTATTTTAGTAAAATGGAACACTACACATTTTTTTAGTCTTTTGTTTTTCTTACGTTCAGTTGAGCCACAACCACGACGAAATGAAGAATCAGAAGTTGGACAACAAACAGGAGGTAAATTGGTAAAATCTGTAATTGCCTGTGTACTTTTAATTGGAGACACATCCCGTGATCTTTTGTTGTGAAGATGAACCCTCATTTCTTGATCCGTCTCCGACTCACTGGCAGAATACCCAGATGGGTTTGGGTTATTCTCCAATGTGTCACTACGGACCCTTTTCCCCACTACAGACGGTTGACCCCAACCCATGTCATCAAATGATGGATATGAGAATTCTAAAGGACTTTTTTTTAACAAAAAAGAGAGCATACATTAAAAAAATTGTTTGATATTCATTGTATTATACAATGAATGGACATGGTAAGTTGAGTAAGTACACTTACATATAAGATGAAAAGTTGGCACTGTGCGTCGTGGTTGCGGGTGAAAAAATATTTAAGTATTGAATATTATTGGTCACTGTATTAGGTTGAGTTAAATGTGGTTGTGGGTGATGTTGAGAATGATGTTGACTACCCTTGTCCGCTAATTTTGTTGTTGCCGTTGTGGAAAGAAATGAGGTGGAACCAGTCCCACGACTTGGAAAATCTTCAATATTAGTTCTTCGAAAGCACTCTTTGCTCTTTCTTCGACTTCTATCATCTGCTACAAAGAAAAATTCAACAAAAATAAAATTAGCTCCCTGAAAATATTATATCATTATTCATTAGCACTTATCAATCGAGAAAAACCACAATAAATTCTATCAAAGGCTGTAAAATGAGATACATGATCGTAATGTCAATTTGTTTCTGTTGTCACCAAGAACAATAGTTTTATCAAAGCCAAGGATTTTCCATTCTTTCAAAGTAAACAATGTAAGTACCCTCTTACCGAAATCCTGAAAGGCAGTTGGGGGAGCTAATATTCTGTTAAAAAATGATGGAACTTTGTCTACTAATTGAAGACGATGGTCTTGTTCTTGTTGTATATTCATATCGACATGATGCAAATATGAATTTGCTACACTTAATGATTCCACATCCCCCAGACCAGTAGACATGTTATAAATTGTATCTCCTTTATTGTTGTTGTCGTTAAAAATTCTATTATTATTAAAAGTCTCTCGAGACGGGGCAGTGACCACAGGAAATTCCATGTCACCGGTATAGGAACCCTTTCTTAAGACAATCTCAGGCACGTTATTTTGAACGATATTTGTTCCCACATAATAATTAGTATAATCTGAAGTATAACTATTGGCACTCATACTCTGTTTGTGTCTGATTATGTATTTTAACGATTAACAAATTATATCGCAAGGAATTTATCATAAGATACTCAAAATCAATCATTATATCATAAAAATATTACAAGTTCAACGAGCAATAACAATTACATTCAACGACTATTTATTTATAATTGAGCGAATCGAAATCATTAGAGCTATTATTATGTGACGATTGAATGATGAAGTTTCGATAAGTAACATGTAAAATAAACAAAGTAATAACTATAAATTTAATTGTCATCCCATCAAATGGAGCGGTCAAGAAGATTATTAAAACTTGGATTGAACAAAGAAAAAAAAACACTCTCCCTTCAACATTAAATATGAAGGGTCTAACGTTATGAAGAAATTTTCATTTTCATCTAATGATACTAAACTCATTATTTTGTAATAATGTTCTCCCTAATTAACTTACTAAACTTGGATGTAAATAAACAACCTTATTAAGTACTTTGGATAACTTTAATTTACCTTTTAAACTCCATTACAATCGGCAAGAGTGGGGCCTCCTTCGGAAAAGGGTCGTATTTTATATTGTGTAAAGTCATCAGGTAGAATTTGTAGTCAATTTTGAAGAATAGAAGCACAACAAAGTTAAAATGTTGATGTAGTAGTTAAAATGAATACAATTATTTAAAAAATAAAATAAAAACACACAAAAGGGGTATTATTAATAACGACTTGTGGCGTAGAGGTGATGAACAAAAGAAAGTGTTTAAATAATTAAGAAATTAAGGTACTCTCTTTTGTCAATTGTCAATTATATTTTAATCACTGTACACGGAATTTAATGGCAGTCAAATTGGCCAGCAATCTTCTCCTAATGACTAACCACTTAATTGTGGCTTAAATTGAAAAGAAAAAGATTCCAAAAAATTCGTCACAATCGCCATTCCGTTTTTCTTTAACCATGCAACTCGCAAATAGAAGAAGAATACACTCCCGCTTTGCGTCCCTCCCCCGTCGCTTCAATGACCTTCAATTATTTTCATCTCCATTAAATATCATTGTGAATTCAACATTTTAATTTAAAATAGTCCGCTAATAACGCACTTTTCTTCAATCAATAGTACACTATGTACTTTCCTTTACGGCTTCATCATAATGATTCATAATAAGGAGATTTCTTCTTTTAAGACAAGGGGAATTTACATTAGCAATATATTGACCATAACAAATTGACCGTAACCAATCCTTATTTAATCCCGAATGTAACATAAGCTCTGATGAACAACAAAATAATTGTAAGCTCGCATTAATCTTTATAAATTTAAGCAAATAGACCAGTGCATTAGTAAAAGAAGAGAACAAGCAGACAGACATGTCACAATTATATGAACCACTCGGCAAAACACAAAATTCAACGACTTCGACTTGGGATTCGGAAATTGTACCTATATTACATGTATCCCCTTATATAAAGTAAATTTATAATATAGAAAATATGTGAAGGATACTACTACATTCATGATGATTCCTCTGCATAACTTTTGGGTGTCTCTCAGAAGCAAAAAATAGTACAAGATGCTGAATGGAACAAATGACCATGTAAAAGTGGATCCATGTTTTCTAGTTGTATAAAAGTATTTTCCCTCTATAAAAAACATTTTTACTTGTTCACTATTGTTCATCAATTTACTGGATACAAGAGAAGGCGACGAGGTGAAGGAAGAAACAAAAGTTTTACTTCTGTGTAATGCTATCAGCAAGTAATACAAAAGTAGCAGAAGCTTTCATAAGGAAATGTGTGACTGCATAATAGATGATTACGAATAAGTAATAATAATATCAATATTATAAAAAAGGTAGATACAAAAAAAGCCAAAAACCATTTTGTTGCTATGAGAAGAAGTCTTCGTCTTCCATTTCCCCCCTCCCTCGTCTCTCAACATTTCTCAACGGTCGTATTTCAGGTACATACATTGTAAGTACAAACATTTGTATATTTTGGCTGCCTTTATTCCCCAGTCTCATATGCAAAAGTATATTTCACTACATGTCTGCTTCCTTTACAAGGGACTAGTTATACCTCTTGCTCTCATGTGATTGTGATTCTACTGCATTAGAGAGAACTTGATGACGACTTTGCAGACCCAAATTAACTGTCAGCAGCTTTAAACCTGACCATGAATTTTTTTCGTGTCCTCCCTAATCTTGTTCTATAGTATTATCGTTACACAAAAGAGTCTTGTGACTGTACTACCACAATTTTCGCTATTTATTATTGTATGATGCTTATGAGATGCCCCGGGAAGAATAAAGACGGAACGGTCTTGTTTTTACCCTTTTTCAAAATTTCCAATTCTATGACCTCTGTGTCAGACTAAAGTTAAAACCATCTAAAAAATTCAGGATTTTGAAAAGTACAAATGTAGCTTTTTGTAGAGCATTCAAAGTCAACACCGTTACGACACCGTATTATGTCACTATGTGCAAAAAATATTTTTTAATTTAAAATTAAATTAGCCATTCACCTCCTACTCCTTTAGTTTCTAAGCTACAAGCAAATGAATGAAAAAAGGGATGAGTTGACTCGGCACCTACTCGGGCTTAGATTGGCTCAATTGGACATTGCCTGACACTGGTCACCAAAATTCAGGAGGGCATCATTTCGAGTTTGGAAGTAAAATGGGCACTGAAAAGTCATCACTGATGACTCATCAGTGGTCTCCAATACTGTCTTCAGCAGCCGGACGGAAGCCGAGTATGTAGGGAATTTTTGAGATTCTAATTTAATGAAGCCTCTAATCTGAACATTTGGGTGAAAATGACCATGCACAAGAAAAACGCCAGTGCTTTCACCTTGCGAAAAGTGAACGTTCATTTTAGGTTTATGATGGTAGCCGTGAAAAATTTAATTCATTTAATGCGTCCAGGTACTCAAAGTTCATCTGATTTTTAATGCAAAACAAGGGAGAAAAAAACGGGATAAGTTTTCAAGATTTAGAATAAAAAATGTCTTATTTTATTTATTGTCATCATACCTATATCTAAAACATTCATGTACATAATGTGTGCGTCTATGTTTTGGGAGATTCCACGAAGGGGTGGAGTGCTCAGTGGTTCTTGCTGACCTGACACTTTGTGAAAGCATTTTAAGTGTCAGAGCCTCAGAGGGAAAGAAATTGACCAGAAAATTTTATAAACCTGTTCGCATAGAAAGCTTAAAAAGCTTAAAAATTTTGGTCGATTAAAAATATACAAGAGATCGATAGCTTTCCCTTTGACACTTGAATTGCTTCCAGAAAGTGTCAGGTCAAGAGAATAGACGTTGACATTAGCAAGTGCCGGTTGCGTGAACGGAGAACCCCCCTCCTCATGGGACTCCTCCCCCCATTTAATTCATAAAATTGCAGTCCGCATTCTTTCGGTTCTCTAAAAAAAATCAAAAAAAGACGGGATAGACCACGCGGAAACCTTCCGCCAAATTCCGAAAGCACGAAAAAAACGAACAGAGAAGAAAATTCGGATTCTTACTTAGTTCACAACTAACTTAGTTTAAATGTAAATGTTGGACGTGATAACTTGAGATTATTGTGTCCTTACCGTCTGGATAATTAGTCTCTCGGTAAGTACACTTACATATTTTTTTTAAGTCCCGGACGTCAGGTGATTTTCTCTCTCAGAGCCTCTGAGATTTGTAGAGCAAGTATGTGTCATTTTGTAAAACTCTTACTGGAACCTGATGGATCATTTATTATTGCAGATAGTTGGATCATTGTATGACATGCAATGGCAACATGGCTGAGTCGGTTGAATTACGAGTTGCATCTGATTTGGAGTCCAAGGTAATGATACAATTCACAAGTTTGAAATGTCATGATGGTGGTCATACCCATTAAATGATGTTTTTGCAATTTGTAATGTACTATGCCAAAAAATGTTCAATTTTCATGTAGGTAAAGTACAATTTGTACAATCTTTCATAAAATTCTGTTGTATGTACTTATTTAGATTGATGGATTCTCTGAGATTGTTGAAGCTAAGGATGTAGACTTGGATAGCAAAGCTAATACGGTCATTTCATTATGGAATGCCCTCCATAAAAGTCTTGAAGAAACAGATTGTACCCAAGATTTTCGGAGTCTGTTTGATAAACTTTATTTGTAAGTCATTATGATACCATTAAATGTATTAGTATTATTTTTGTGTACACTCCCTTTCTATTTAAAATGTTTAATTGTTTAATTTTTGTTCAATTGCAGATTTACAGCTCGTTTAATTTTAAAAGGATCTTGGTACACGGCAATTACGAAGAATAATTACAAAAATGGGGAGTTTTACAAAAATGGTCTACTAGAGCCATTAAATAGAATTATACAAGACGCAATCGCCACTTATCCTGACAAAATCGAATTATGTCGTGATCTAAAACCATTGCTTGACACGAGTCCCTGGGGTCTCTCCTATATTACTGATATATTGTCCAAAGATCTCACAAAATCCGCATCCTCAGGTAAGATTTTTGATGGTTTACGAAAACAACTACAGTACACTTTTCAGAGCATGTTGTTATTATTTAATAATGTTGTATAACGATTCTTTCATTATTTAATTTGTTGTTTCATTCTTTCGTTTTCTAGTGGATAAAGTGTGGGAGCAAGAAAATGCAGTTCTACTCAAAGTTAGGATAGAAATTTTGTGTTTAGCAAAAAATCAAACGGAGGCATTCGCATTTGCTCAGGCATGTTACTTGAAAGGATACTCAATTTTTGATGACCCTAAGAGACAACCAACACCAAATGAAAATATACAACATAATGTCTATACAAAGGAACTCTATCTTCATTTTACGGATATTTTTTATTTACTCCTCTGTCGAATAAATAATACTTCAAAGGTACGGCATAATAATATAAGTTTGTATAATTCCGTATTGATAATGCATATTCATAATGTCATTTCTTATTGGATATAATACAGGATATGATATGGACTTTAAATTACTGTTTGATAATTATGGTTAAATTTGGTTAGTAATTTTTATATAAAACTACATGTATTCTGATTATTTGGTTCGCAGTTTCATGAATTGCCCATTCCATTTATTCCTACCGCACTTGAAGTAGTGGAGAGGTTAAAATCTGATGTTGGCAGAATTGCTCCGAAATGGAAGGAATGGAAAAAAGCTCAGAAAACAATCATCATGGCAATAGTTCTACTTCTTACAAATCAAAATCAATTAGAAGTGGATGCTGATTCTCTCAAAACTTTATTTACCCATTGGATTCGATGTACATCAAAATCGGATGATGGTGAAGAGTTTCGTCCAGTCAAAGAAATATTAAGCAGAATCAACTTAATAAAAACAGATTATGTTTACGAGATGGCCAATGCTATTTTGGAAAACGTAAGCTTTTTTAAAAATATAATTGCATTAACTAAGTTATCTCCTAAGTTACATGTTTACTTTAATGTAAAAACTAGTATTTAAGATTGTTCATTCAACAAAATTCATTATCATAAAAGTACTTAATTTATCTGGTTTTTTTCTCTTTAAAATATTCAGAGGTAGAAATAAGTAGTATGTAGTACTTTAGTTGTTGTTGTCTTGATGCTGTTTAAATATCACAGTCAATTAGTATTATCGAAAATGATTCATTGGTATAATAATGATGATTTTAAATAATGAATTTTCAGTTTTCATCTCATGCCGATTCTGGACTCAAGTTTGTTCAAATCTACATTCGTGCACTTAGCAAAGATAATAATCAGTGGGAAACTCTTGGAGTCAGCGAGAAAAGTGATTCTGAAGTAGTCAAAACCTTTGGTCAAAAGTTAGCACAGAGATACTTGAGGATGGCTGCTGCATTTACGAGTGATAAGGAGATGAACTTTGAAATGACATTGACGGCGTTCTCATTGAGTCCTTCCGAGATGCTCTTTGATCGTTTATTTCAAAATGGGTGTAATGGTGAAATAGTCAATGAAACTCACAAGCCAATTGAGTTAACACCAGAATTAAGTGATGATCTTCAAATAGTTACAAGGGGTTGTAGATGGAGTAGTTTATGTTGGGAAAAGGACAAAAGTGAATTAAAACAACTCTGCCGTCAACATTTGGACACTGGTGGTCCGAAAATTAAAGCCAAAGAAGATCTCACCCATTTACACATAGACTATGCAAATTATGAGCCACCTCCCTTAGAAGAAACAGACATCACAACTGATTATGGTTTTGAAAAGGGGTATGAACCAAAATTTCTAGAAGTTTTAATCAAGAGAAATGGACTGGGGTCAAAAAATAATCTCACAAAGGTTGTCAAAACTGTTCAAAGAAAACCATTTCAACATAAATTTAATAATAATAAAACTGGTCGAAAGCGCAAATATCCTCTTCCAGCAACTTCCAAAATTGTCAACAATTATCGTTTGAAACAACTAAATACAATTCAATCGAATGATTCAACATTTGAAGATCATCATGAATTGCCAAAGAGAGTGAAAGTGGGAAAAGGGCGTCGTTATGCTAAAAGTGACGAACAAAATTTATTGGACGGTAGTAATAATTTACGAAAATCTCATCACAAGTCTAAAAAAGGAGGAGGGAGTCGTCGAAAAACAAGACCTAGTGCAATTGAATTTTCTAAAATGGAAATTCATTTAGGTTCAAGACTGAAAAAATTTAATGTTACCAATGAAGAGTACGGACTTGGTGCGTCGTCATCATTTGTGAATCCCTCACTTCCTCTCATTTATTCTACTGAACATTATCGTGCGATGACGGACAAGGACTTTTGTGCTCCTGGTGATTATGATAGAAAATGGAATAGTATCATCAATTCATCTAATTTTCTATCTTTGCAAAAAGAAGACAATTCTTTTGATTATCTCAAACATAAATTGATGAAAGCAATTCCAGTGGAAAAAGACTTTCTGAGTTACTTGGCTGATAAACCAATTTACAATCGTTTGAAGCTTAGTTGCACTTTTCAAGAACAGAATGTACAACCAAAAGTTATTGTACAACGAGAAATTGAACCCAAGTTTGTAAAAAACGTTGCATCAGCCCAGGCCCTAGAGAAAGTTTTACAATTCATTCAAGAGTCTTTAAGAATGCTTAAGTATGCATTTGAAAATCCTGCTTGCTCATCTACTCTTACTCAATCATTAAAACAACAAGTCTCAGAGGACGATCAACTCAACCATTCTTCCATTAACACTTCTCAAATTATTCAAGAAGCCTACAATTCCTTGTCTGTACAAAATTTCAAACCCACATCAAGTAGTCCCTCAAGTCAATCTAGTAAATCAAATGTTATTTCTCATACACCAGGGCCAAAATCAAAAATGGAACAACTTCTCTTTACAAGGGCTCAGGAAAGTATAGCAAATATACTTGACATAAATTCGCAGGCTCTTGGATTGGAAATTACTAGTAGGAAAGAGCTACAAGAAGTTGCAAGTCATTTACTTCCGGCATCCTCATGTCAATTACCCAGTCTAATTAGCAACAATTCTGGAATTGATTCCATACCCTCAGTTCAAGAATCTGACGAAGCAGCTCTATCTATACAGGCCAAAAAATCAATGAGGATGGATACTATGCTAAAGTCTTTAGTACTAAATAAATTCAAAAAATTACGGCTTGACAGTGGAAATACTCTTGTTCCAGCTCATTCTTTACCTTCTGAAAATTTGACATCAAGTTCAGATTGTCTTGAACGACTGGAGGTGACTGAGGATTTTAGTTCAAAAATTCAACCCATTTCTGTCAAAGTTGAAGAAGGGCTAGACAATTCTCCAAGTTATACTAATGATAATGAGGGCAGTGCAACTAAAATTCATGTAGAGTCAGCAACACAAAGTTGCAGTATACTAGATAGACGTAGTGATGCCAAATATATGCAACAACGCCTAGTTTTAAATGTTGATAATCGATTTATACAAGTAGCTAACGTGATTTATGGTGACTTTATTAATGGAGACTTGATTAATGGTGATACATCAGAATCAAGAGAAGTTGATGATGATCTTTCCGTCGCAGATTCAGCCCAAATTAATCCTGACAAGGACTTGACAAAGACTGTTACCGTTAATACTCGTGAGTTCAAACAAGTACAAGAAACTTCATTACATGACGAAAGCCGGGGTAGAGAACTAGGAAAGAGGCGTAAAGTTAGTCGACCACGTCGTTATGACTTTTCTCCTTCGCCTCCACGTCTCAAGTCAAGAAAGTGGCAGAAGAAATCAACGAGTAAAAGTCGTACCAGTCCTCTTCCTCCTGCAAATGATGATAATAATGAGGTTGTGCCATTACCCAACTTGATAATTAAAATTGAAAGGAAAACGTCACCTAATGAGTCTCTTGAAAATCAGGCCCTGTATAAAGAAGGAGTAATGTTCTTGAATGATCAAAGTGGATTCATAGAACCGATATCCAGTGAGCAAAATTTGTATTTTGAAGAGCCTCAAGGATCCACCAGTGATCAATTTTGGGACAATTGGGAAGAAAATTTTCCGTCGGATACAGAAGATCAAATTGAAGCTGCATGGAAAAAAGAGATGCCACCAGACAATATGTATCCAGAAGTGGTTAATAATAATATTAACCTTTCTGTGTGTACTTGTGGTCAAAAGTCGAAGAAGCGACGATATAGTATTTATAAAAACCCCTATGAGAATAATAGTCTGTGTAAATTACATTCAATTATAAAGGACTCTAAAGTTTCCTTGATTAGATTGTCGGCTGCCGAAATTAATGGTCACATAGGAAGTGTACAACAAAATGATGAGGAAGTGGAGCCAAATGGTGATGATGCCATGACATCTGAAGCTGGTATCGTTGAGAGTCCAGCCGATTACACATTAGATGAGTCCCCTTTTCTTGCTGAAGATTCAACAACAAGTATGACACTGCAGGATCCAAAAAAAGAAGATGAATCTCTATCTACAGAGAATCACAATCCGAGTGAAAGAATGACGATTTTAGAACAAACTGATGACGAAGTCACATCTTTATGTGATTTAGAATCTGAAGCAATTATCACTGAAAGTACAAGTTCAGAACAAGTTGAGGACCCAGTGACCTTCATTGTGGTCGAAGATGGTGATGATGCCGGGACATCTGAAGCTGATATGATTGAGAGTCTAGATACAAATACATTACAACAATTAGATGAGTCCCCTCTTCTTGCTGAAGATTCAACAACAAGTCTGACACTGCAGGATCCAAGCAAAGAAAATGAATCTCTATTTACAGAGAATCACAATCCGAGTGAAAGTATTCCAATGTTACAACAAACTGATGAGGAGGAGGAGGTCACATTTTTATGTGATTTAGAATCTGAAGCCATTATCACTGAAAGTACAAGTTCAGAACAAGTTGAGGACCAAGTGACATTCATTGAATCTGAAGCAATTATTACCGAAAATACGAGTTCAGAACAAATTGAGGACCAAGTGACATTCATTGTGGTAGAAAATGGTGATGATGTCGGGACATCTGAAACTGGTATGATTGGAAGTCCAGATGATGACTACGCGATACAATTAGATGAGGCTCCTCTTCTTGTTGAAGATTCAACACCAAGTATGACACTACAGGATTCAAGTAAAGAAGATGAATTGGTATCTATAGAGAATCACAGTCCGAGTGAAAGAATGGAACATTTAGAACAAATTAAAGTGGAATGTGATTTAGAGTCTGAAGCAATTATTACCGAAAGTACAAGTTCAGAACAAGTTGAGGACCAAGTGACATTCATTGAGTCTGAAGCAATTATCACCGAGGGTACAAATTCAGAACAAGTTGAGGACAAAGTGACATTTATTGTGGTCGAAAATGGTGATGATGCCGGGACATCTGAAGCTGATATGATTGGTAGTCTAAATAATAAGACATTACAATTAGATGAGGCCCCTCTTCTTGCTGAAGATTCTACAACAAGTATGACAATGCAGGATCCAAGCAAAGAAGATGAATCTCGACCTACAGAGAATCACAGTCCGAGTGAAAGAATGCCAATTTTAGAAAGAACGCCGGCACAGTTAAGGTCGTCACTGAGGCTATCAAAAATTGTGAGCAAACCTTCACGTCCAAGGATCCCAGAAGAGAAGATAGGGATAGCAATAGAAGCAGTAATACTGCGATCGAAGAAAAATGCTTGTAGAATTATGGACGAACTCGCGGATGAAGAGGAGAGTATCCCTATTTTAACTCCTTTTACTCCGACTGGAATAATTTCAAATGATGGAGACTTCAACTCGGAAGATCTCATGCCCACCTTGTTACCAGAATCGTGAACATTAATTAAAAGTGGGTAGTGTCATGGACATAAATAAAAAAAGATATACACAGTCATGTATGTATATGTACTTGAGTTGTAAATTATATATGAAATTTTCTTATTATGTTTTCTTTAAGCTTTCTTTGTCTTTAAATTATATTTATATATATCTGTGTATAAAAAACACACACTACTTGTAAAGAACAATGTGTGTATTTATTAGCACAGTATTGTCTTTACTAAATAACTGGGTAAGTGGACTCTTTGTAAAATATCTTCGGAGGACTATTGTTATTTCACTTTTATATTAATCAAATTAATGTCATCAACTGATAATTTATAAAAATTAATAAATAATATGAACTATGGACAGAAATATACAATCTTCTTCCTTTTTTTCTTCCTTTTATTCATGTCATTGTAATTGTAGGACAACTGGAGAATTTTTCAAATGTAGTAAAAATTGTCATAATATTTTCATTTTGTTGAGAACGAGAATAGTTTAATCATACGCACAATAATTTACAGACAAGTAATGTCTACAAAGGGACTCGTTATTAGTGCTCCGAATGGGTATGAGTATGGGTACCCATTTTTCAAGTATTTGGGTACCAGTACGAGTATGGGTAGGTA
>JAQIVZ010000673.1:0-54505 GCA_034700945.1 Arrhopalites spinosus | reverse complement strand
AGTTTTGTAGAGCATATGATTTTGCATACAGGTGATTTTTTGCAGAATTTTAGAATGAACAGGGGACCCAGGTCAAGCGTTGGCCTAAAACAAGTCATCTCTGACCTCTGCAGGTCAAACCAGAAAACTTTTCATTATGACCATAATACAAACTTTGATCAAGAGGTCTAAGAGCAACTTTCTGCCAAGTTTCAGAATTTTAGGAGTAAAACTCAATTTTTAGCCGTTATGTACACATGGCACCTTTGATGACCTCTGGAAGTCAAACGTACAGTAATTTTGACTCGGGACCACTTCCATTGTCTCCGGGAGGTCGAAATCTATCATCCTACAAATTTTCAGGTCAAAAAAACTGCGCGGGAAATTGATAGTAAATTGCACGGGGTTCTTTACTAACTTAACTAACTATCCATGTAATTTTTTCAGCAAATTGTAATCTCAAAGACTCTGATGTTATTGGACTGAGTGAAGAGATTGTTGAAATTATTAAGAATTCACAGCTTTTAAATTTCTATCTTATAAATGGTCAAGAGGGTCAAAGTGATGAGGAAAAAAGGAAGCAGAGTCAAATGGAAGAATTTCTTCAAGCAAGAGACAATTGTTTTTCTTCTTTGAGAAGTAATTTTTACAAAAAATATACAAAAAATTATATTTTGATTTTTGTTGCAATTTATTTACTAACTTATAATTATTTTCTTGGTAGACTTGAAAATGCTCGACATTTCAAGGTAATTATATTTAGTTTACACTGAAAAATAGTTTAGTTTTACAGTTACTGTACAATTAAAAATTATAATTATTTTCAAGAAATTCAGATATAACCAATGTGACCATCTCGGAACTGACTGGGATTCCAACCTTGGAGCAATTGAATCTTAGTTATAGTGAGGTTAATACTAATCATGATTTGATGAACTTTAAATATTTTTATCTTCTTTTTTATTTATTTAATTAAACAATTTGATGAACAGGTAACCGACTTTGGTGTTGCACTTTTATCTCAACATAATTCAGAGTTAAGGGAATTAAATCTTGCCAATTGTTCCATTGTAACTCAATACGGACTCAATAAAGTTATTGGTGGCTGTAAGAAACTGGAACGAGTACTTGTTTCTTCGGTACATTAATTAATTTCTCAATTTAAAAAATGAATCGTTTTAAAGTCAATTAAGTTAAAAAAATAAGCATTTGTTATTTAATATTAATTGTATTTGCTTAGTCCATGCTTCGACAAAAAGTAGAGGACATTCCAATTAAACTTAATGTCAATTTTCACGCCATTGTAAAAGTTTTGACAATGGCCGAGCCAAGAGACCAAGAATTAAATGAAGATGAAGCAGTGGAAACTGAAAATGAAGAAGAGAATCCAGAACAAGAAGATGGAGATCAAGAAGATAATGTGGATGATATCACTGAGGATGAAAATTTATGAGGTGTCAAGACATTTAAAAATCAGCTGGACAAAGAAACTACTTTTCAGACAAAAAATTAAAACATAACAAAATACAAATTACAATTACAAATTTTTACGTGATAATTTTGACTTATCTTTGAAAAAATAAAATGGACCCGTACTAAGCTTCTGTATCTATGTATTCTAATCACTGACTCATTGCATTGTTCATAATTTTGTTTGTTGTTGGATGAAAAAAAAGATGGAGACGAAAACAAATTATTCAGTGGAACAAACTTTATTCAAGCTCATTTTTTAAACTTTTTCCTTGTGAATCACAAGTTGTGATTTACATGATCAAAGATCTAGACAGTCTAAACAATTTTTTCTACTTACATATGATGATGAGTAAAAACTACTTGTTACATAGAGTGGTATAACAAATTATTATGATTATTGTAAAAATGATTTCTATTCATTATTAAAATTGTGTCATATTTAACAAACAACAAGAAACTATTTGGTCTAACATGAAATGTATAAATTGTATTAATTAAGGTATGAATATTATGCTAGTGTCTGTTGAGTGGATTATTGAGTTTCTGTTTTATGGGAGTATCCACTTGTATTGCTTTAAATGACATGTTTTTTTTGCTCAAATATACACAAGTACACTGTAAAATTCCGAATAAACCAACTAATATAATTTTATCATAAATTTTCTTCTGGAATGAGCTATTTTTCATGGCACTTTGCCTAAGTCAGATTATACTGCGAATTATTTAATGCAAGTACTTTGGATATACTTTTTTTTTGATTAATCAGTCTTATTTTAAGTACTAATGTTACAATTTGTAACTTAGAAAATTGATGACACTGTACATTCTGACAATTTTTTCTCATCTCTCTCTACTTTGATGACAGGCTAATCTCTGTTAGTGTCTAAAATAAAAATACATTGTCAAAATTCTCAAATACATAAGAAAATGATAAATTCAATATATGTAAACAGTAAATAAGTAATGTAATAAATTATATAATGTAAACTACTTAAAAATAAAAGATTTTATATGTATACAATATATACATATTGCTCTCTATATAATGTTTACTACTCAATTTGACTCATTGTATGAGATCTTTCTAATATGAATAATCATGTAATCATTGGAATCGATTAAATGAATCCATTACTATTTTATAATAATGAATTTTAAATACATTATGTAGTGGAATGACGCCAAAATAAAAGTATTGGTTGTTGCAGGATAAATGCACAGTAAATAAGATTCTTGTGTAGTAGAATAATTATTGATTGGAATGCTTTTTTTTCGTCTTCAAACTTTTGTGTAATTTAAGATTCTCCAACTGTAACCACAGTTGGGGTCACAGGAACATCTTGAGTAGAATCATTATTACCTTGACTTGTTTCACCATCCTCAACTTGCATCACAGTAGGTTTCGTCTCGTCATCACCTGAAATTATTATAGTGGTCGTTTCCTTGCCCTCGTTAGCTACCTCCATTGAAGATGAAATACATTGATTGACACTCGTGGACGATGTAGAACTAGCAGGATTGGTCGTGGTTGTCGTCACTGTGACAGTGTAAAAATCCTCATCCAGCTTCTTTCTTGACGTTCCATTCAACTCGTCTTGGACTTCACACCAAAATTTTGGGTCAGTATCTTTAATTCCTGTTTTGAATCTGTCTTGATCTCCTTCATTCCAAGATCCCCACCATTCATTAAATAATTTGACCTATGACCACACACAATTCCATGATTAGACATTATATAGAGCTTTTTGTCTAAGTAATGCAGTATTGTGAAAGATTTGTTCAAGTACCTGACAAGCAAAAAGAGAGGGTGGACGTCCAGAAGTGTCCATAGACTGTAAACCATTTACAAGTCCGTTGATAAATTGACCATGGGAAAGCTTTTGTGCGAGTACTGTGACAAAGTCTTCTCTTTGAAGCTCACTCCAAGATGAAAACCATTGTAGGACAAAAGTAACCTGGTCCATCAACAAGATAAATTAATTATCAAATCTATTATGTTTGATTCAAGGCCCTATACACTCCCCTTTTATTTCTCAGGAAGAATTAAATTTCTCCTTTGTACTCACCTGGTCACTCGTAGTGTAAGTAGCCATGACGAGAGTGATTTAGGAAGATCAAAAATCCAGCACCTTAATAATCCAGCACTATAAAGTAAAAAAAATTAAACAATGTACAAACAACGATGAATCAATGAATTTAACATTCTACTGTAGAAGCAGATATCAAAAGTACAATTACTTACGTTTATGGTTAAGCCAAAGCACTTCAAAGCAGTAACAAAATTTTTAACTCTAATCTAAATAAATCTAAGAATCTAAGTTGTCCAAAAAAAAAATCGACACCTGCTTGTATTACCCGCCTCGAACAAAGGGTCTGGCCAATCAAAAAATTTCCGAATTGTACGAAAGCGTCCACAACAATATTTTGTTTTAAAACGATGACCTGACACTGATGATCTGACAGTGCATAGATGCTTTCATAGAATTATAAAATCATCAATTGTACAAAAAATGTATCAATAATTAAAAAATCTGAAAAGTAAGTTCTGCATAAGTAGGTCCAGGGGATGATGAAGATTGTTCATTGAACAAGAAAAGCAATGCATTGCAATGTCAAAGGTCACGATTGAGTAGCTCCAACGAGACGAGATAATGTCAAATCTTTTAACGTGTATATATTTTACTGGGATAAGTCCCTTAAAATCTCAGATAAATAAAAGTAAAAGTCAAGTAAGTTGGGGTACATTGAGTAAATAATCCTTGTGATTTATTTATTGAGATTCACAATTTGAGAATGAACTCTACATTTTTAACTTTTTTCTTTGATATCACTACCTTGAATTAAAGTATTAAATGTTCTAGACAAAAATTCATCATTCTGTAATTATTATCCTCTTCACCTTTGACTACAGTACTCACACTGAACAGCTGCAAGTTTTACAAAAAAAAGAGATCGTCTCCCAGTATTCTATTTCATATCATTCAAGGAAAATCCACTTAAAAATTAACCAGGTTAATAGTAGTTCCTTAATCTGAACAGACAAGGTTAATGAAAGCCATATAAACAAACCAAGAGAAGAAAAAAGAAGATTTTCCCCCAAATCCTACACACAAAGATTTTATTTTTATTATCTTTGATACGAATTTATTATTATTATCACAATATTATACTGACGATGTTGGTGGTATGTTGTGACACACCATGCATATATGTACAACATACCAATGTTGGGATAAAAAAACTTGTCTCCGTTTTTTCTGTCGGCTTTTGTGTCGCCCGGTTGGTTGAGACTAGTCACCTTCATTCTTTACTTTGTTCCTTATTTATGTACCCCATGAGTCTATTTCTGTCGCCAATCTGTGACACTTAAAACCATAATAATATATTATTCCAACCATCATGTCATAATCATCCGGTTCTTCTTCTTCTTGTTGATGATGTTTCGTGTTGTGACAATGAAAGACTCTCCGATGCATGAAAAAACTTTGCACCCCGTCAAAGACAATCTCATCTTCTCCACGTTTGAAGACATGACGATGATGACAAACATTGACTGGCAGACAGTTTCCTCTTCTAGTTTTTTGTAAAATAAATTAATTATTTTAGTTAAGTTAAATATTCTCCTCGCGTGACTTTGCACTAGTACCCACAACACTTAACTTTCTTCATTTGAACAAATTGACACCAAAAGTGAAATCATCAACTTTTCAAAGAAAGTTTTTACTTAAATTCTCTCTCATAATTATCTTTTTTTTTGAGTCTGAACCTATGAGCTAAAATTCTAATAAGTATTTTTGTCTGTACAGAAAGGAGAAGGTACGACCATGTAAAATTGTACATTCATTAATATTTCAACAGAATTTCATCCTTTACTTCATGTCTCATTAACAGTTGGACAAAAAAAGAGAATCTTTTTTTTTCTTCAATATGTATGAATCGTAATTCACACCAAGTGTGCCAAAATATTATTTTTTTTTTGAGTATTTTTTTTTCTTTTTTAACATCATGTTTTGCAACATGTCTCTCTTTTACTTTTCAATATTTACATGTAAAATGTAACATACAGGTTCAAAATATATAAAATATATTAACAAAAATAAAACAAGAAACATTAAACTTGGGTTCTTTCAACGGCTTCTCCTCTCTCTCTCATGAGAATGGAATTTTATATATTTTTTCGGGGTGGCATAATAAAATAAAAAAAGAGTCGGGAGTCGGATTGAATTAGGATTAAGTTTAAGTTTTTTTTGGGAACAGGATGACAAGAGTGGGTTGAAAATTTGTTTGTCCTACAGTGTACACATGTAAAATGTGATTACTCAACCAAGTTTATTACATATGCACTTTTAATTTTATTTCCCTGTCCCTGTGGTTTTAACCAACATTTTCTTTTTATGTACCTTACAACCATCTTGTACGTGTACTCTCACAGTTACAGTCAATGAAGAAGGGGGTTCCCAACTATTTCATCTCCATTTAATTAATGATGGAATCCCATCAAAAGAATAATTTACGATAGTTTTGATTGTTCCACTTGTGAGACTTTCCAAAAAAAACATATTCCGATCATAAAATTTCCTAATTGGCGAACCTTCAGGATAAAAAAAAAAGTTTTCTGACTTTCACGGCTCATAAATTAACACATCCCCCCTCTCGGAGATCGTCTCTCCCCAAGAATTAAGGCAAAAAAGTCACGAATGAATTTTATACAACGTTCAAGAAAAATCAAATGGCTTTTGATTATTTTTAAAATTTAAAAGGATTTTTTTTTTAAAAAAAATTGTCTCTGCTACTTATCTGCATGTCTGCATTACTCTGCAAGTACAATTTTTAGAATGTTTTATTTGGTCTCATAAAATGTTTCAAATTAATTTGTATTTCAACCACTTTAAAATTTACAATGTAAGGTCAAAAAAGTTTTGAATTTTTTTTGAAAAAATCAAGAGTCTCTTTTTTTAAAAATGTATTTAGGTAGTTATATGTACTGTAAATGTATGATAATATAATGTGTTTTAATATTGTGTAGTTACAATTGTACTAAATAAATACAAAATACATTTGTACACACATGCGAGAGTGGGGGTTGGTTGTGACAAAGAGACAAAAGGTGCCAAAAATTGTGATTAGAGAGCTTCGTCACCCGAAACCTAAGAATAGCCGAATTGTGAACTATACAAGTCACCATAACCCTCCAAAAAACACAAAAACACAAAACTGAATTGTGTGTGAGCCAACAGAGTCAATCAAAGCTAATAATACCCCCCTCTCTTCCAATTGTATTTAACAAATCAATCTTTTCCCCTCTCCTCCTCCAACTTGATGTACAAAAATTTGAGAAGATTTCCTTCTTATAAAATTTTTCTTTTGCTAAAGAAGATGAAAAAAAAAGATTTGGTTTAATTTTGACCAGAGAGAGAGAGAGGGGCCAAGAGGGACAATAAATAAAAAGTGTCATGAGGAGGTCTTTTGTATCATTCTTTTTGGTTATCTTTGACTACAATCTATTTCTCACCCTCTCCAATTTAACAAACTAAAAGTTTTTACTGTACATATGAGAATATGGGTTGACGGCTCAAGTTAATTCTCTGTCTTTTCGTCCTTATCTTATCGGGGAAGGCGGGTAGGCTATCTGTAAAAGTCTCCCTTTTTTTGTTTGGGTATTATGAGACAAGGCGCATATGAACATATTTTATTTTCACATTTTACGGCATGCTTGTGTGGTCACATTTCAAGTATACACTTGTGTGTACCCCACATGTGGGTATCTCTACAGAATGTATGCAAAAAATTTTATTTTTTATCTGTACTCTTTGTATTGTACTGACTGAGAACACTAAGACAAGAGTTTGTTTTTTTGCATGTGTACATATAAAGTTACCTAAATGTTATGTGTATTGAATATTATAATTTATAATAATATAGGGAGTCATACAACATTTTTTGCCAATGTGAGAAAGGCCTTAGGTACCCGTGTCGTTTTTCCCCGAGAGAGAAATCGGGAACTTGAACTGAGGAGAGATAGAAGTGACGTGAAAAATGAAAAAAATATTTTACTAAAGATTCCAACGTGGGCCAAAGTTCGTCTCTCCTTTTTTTCTCTGTCTTCTTCTTTTTCTCCTTCTATTTGGCCCGCCTGTTCCTTCTTGAGTATAATTTGTTCTTTTTTCTTTTTTTTAAAAAATTGGAAATAAATTATCATACTTAGTTTTCTTTTTTGTCTTAGTTGTTCTCTGGTGAAAAAAGTTGTGTCAAAATTAATTTTTTTTCTTGCTTTGATTTGGAGTCGAGTCAAGTGTTTTTTTAGCTTCATAAATCCAAGTGAAATCTTTCTACATCTCACAACACAATGGTAATTTGTCAATCTTGATTTTTTTAAACAGTTTTTTTTAATTGAAATTTTTTTCAAAGTTTTTCAAATAAATATTTAGACAGTTTTTATTTGTGTGATATTTATTATATTGTTCTGAGAAAGTATGAGAGAATATTTTAAATAAGATGAAATAACAAGTGGAGATGCAAACCACTTGTTGAATTTTTGTGGGTTACTGTTAAATTGTTAGAATTAATAAGATGATTTATAAATTATAATTGTTTTTATTTTGTGAATAGGCTGACAGCGAGAAAGATGCTAGTAAGATTTTATGAAATAATATTTTTGAAAAATTTGTTAAGGAATGTTTAGATTTTCATTATTAATTTTTTTTTATTTATTAGTGATGCGAAAAGCTTTCCAGATGTTTGACCAAGGTATTTAAGAATTTCAAATTTTTCAATGGTTCCTTTGTCATTAATTTCTTTTTTGAATTTTTTAAACATTTTTGTCTATTTATGACCATCAAAATAAGATTAACTTTCATTAATTAGTGATTTTATTTATTTGTAAAGGTAAAACTGGCTTCATTGAGTCGGCCAAAATAAGTACCATACTCAACACAATTGGTCATACTTTTGATGATGAAGAATTACAAGCTCTAATTGAAGAACATGATCCCGAAGGTAATGCCATCATTGATCAATCCAAACTCATGATTAACTAATTAATTAATTCTAATTGAGTTAGAATTTCACCCATTTTATATTTTTGGGCAAGTGAATTACACAAAAAAGGTAAGTCATCAGTGTGAACTCCTCCAGTTGAAAATTTTCAAATCGGGTCATGTGGTGACCCCCTCCAAAAATTCTACTGGGTCAATTAATGACACAGTTTTGAGCAGATTTCGTCAGAATTTTTTTAGAACTGTTTCTAAGGAATGTCCGTACTAGAGTTTCTTTGAAAATTTTGAAATTTATCAAGAAATCGTCAAAGTTAAATTTACATGGACAAGAGATGTAGAGCACCGTTTTTTCAACTTTGTGCTTTAATGAGCTCTGGAGGGTCACCACATGACCCGATTTGAAAAATTCCAAGTGGAGGAATTCACATGTACTGAGTACTGATGAATCATCAGTGATGACTTATATTTTTTGTGTATTTCATTTGTCCAAGAAATAATCGGATTTTCATTAACAGTGAAATTGCTAGTCAATTAACTAAAATATTATGGGTCTACATGTCCACCAATTAGACCTACTTAGACTGTAGCATCAAAAATACAATAAATTGATAATTTGTCTTGAAATTTGTCATCCGTTGGAAGGGATGGGTAAAATAGTCATATGAAGTATAAATGAGGTTAATATTAATAATTAATTATTATTAAAAGTAAGTAGTGCTTTATCTAGGGACTGTCAGTTGAGTATTTAGTTTATAACCTTTCCAAATTGTTCTTTAGATTCAATTCGTCATAAAAAGTACAAGAATGTCTAAGTACAAAGTTAAGTATCCAAGACAAGATTTTCTCTCTCTCTTTGGATATTTGCCAATCATTATCATTTTTCTTTCCTTTTTTTTCATAATCTTCACCACCGTAAAAAAATGCAAAAGAATTTTTACTCGCGACATTCCAAAAGAATCTTATTGGAAATGATGATCCTAAGGTTAATGTACATTGTCATTTTTAATATTCTCTCAGCCTCCTCCTTTTTTGCACTACTAAAATTATTTCGTATTATATTCTAGACTCTGTACTATACAGTTGAAATTAAACAAAGAATGTTTTAAATTTTCACAGACAACTTAATTTGTCCATAAGCATAATTAAATTAATATTACTTAAATTAATCTATCCTAATGAAAAAATCACAGATATTTGACCGGGTGAATATTTTCAGGTACTGGAAAATTAAATTTTGATGCTTTCTCTGAAATTGCATCTCATTTTTTGGAGGAAGAGGATGCCGAGGCCATGCAAAATGAATTGAAGGAAGCTTTTCGTCTGTACGATCGAGAAGGTATGAAAACTTTTAACTGAAATGAAATTTATTTTGAAATTGTGAGAATACAATTCAAAATTTTTTTTTTCTTGTATGATTATTTTTAACTTCATCACAAAGTTGTAAAAACAAGTCGACTACTTTAATCTGACTTATCGTTAGATAACAAAAAGTCCTCCACAAGTACTAAATTGTAGGAATCAATCACATTTTTTATTTGCTAGACGCCAGTTGGCTCTTATATTAAAAACAGCCTTGATTTTATTCTCTTTACGAAAAGGATTATCAATTCAGTGAAACTTTAGAGAGATTATAGTACACTTCGCTGTGTGTCTTAAGATTATTAGAATTAAATTACGATTGCCAACAATTTGATGCTAACCTTAAGGATAAATCTCCCAAAAAGTTTACGCATTTAGTGTAGAAGCAATTAAATAGAGAATTCTACATTGATTTATTTTTTAATCCAAATTTTTGGGAAATAGGTAACGGCTACATCACCACAGGTACTCTTCGTGAAATTTTAAAAGCGTTAGATGACAAACTGGGACCAGGTGAGTAGTCTTTCTTTTGTTTTTTTAATTGTTGTAATGTTTTTTATTGTGTATTTAAATTCTCTTTTAATTTTTTCAAAGATGATTTGGATGGAATCATTGCCGAAATTGATACTGACGGCTCCGGAACTGTCGATTTCGATGGTAAATTGTCATTTCAAACATGTTAAAACTACCTGATTTTATAGTTATGATGCATGAAGGTCAGAAATTAAATTTTTTTGATGTGAATGATTTTAGAATTCATGGAAATGATGACTGGAGAATAGTAAAAAAAAGGAGTGAGAGGAATTTTTGGATGACTAACAAGTTATTCATGTTATTCATCAAGTTTGGCCTACAGCCCAAATAAAAAGTTAATGTACTCATGTATTACACAATTGTATGGATAAATGATATACGAATGCGTAGGATTTTAGGTAAATATATGGTCTGTATAAATTAATATTGTACATATGTTGTTTACCACCGAATAAAAGTATCCTCATATCCATTCAGATTTATCTATTTGTTTGTCTCTGATCACATTCTCCCGGGTAATTCTCCACACGCAGTCACTTATCAGCTGTAGTCCTACCTAAAAAAACAAGTCGGAAGAATGTCGGCACATTTTCTTACTCAGAATCCCACACAATGATAAAACATGAATGAAATGAAATTTTTGTCTTGTATCATCCTTATTCATACTGTCAACTGTGAGAGGGGGAATTTTATTCCTCTTGTTTTGTCTTGTTTTATTTTAGTAAAAAAGAAACAACTTTAATGATTCATTGAAAAAAATTGTATCGAAATTTTAATCTGGGAGAATTATTCCTCCTTTCTTTCTAATCTCCAATGCAAGTTTCATGGCCAACTGAGGTCGTCTATCTTTCCCTTGAACCATGGCCTCAACTTCATGACTGTTGACAATGAGTCCGTGGGCTTTCTTGACATTTTCTTTAGTAGTCTCAACATTTTTCAAAAATATTCCTCGTGAGGCATCATCAATAATCATTGTTCTGTAGCCCAAGTCCAAGGTGTCCATTGCAGAAGCACCTAGAAAATAATTATTTTCTTTAAATTTAATTTGATTTAAATTTTAAATTAATTACTCCAATTTTTTTATAAAACACTTACCAACACAAACGTCGTAAGCAAGACCACTGAAATAACAATCAGTAATTCCATTTTCCTTGAGTTCAGCAACAAGAGTTGTTGAATGAATTTTATCATTTTCAAATATGGCCGAGTAGGAGTCAATGTCAGGATTTTGACCTTTGTACACCAATATTTTATTGTCTGGAATCTACAAAAAAATTTTTTTGATTCTGTCTTGTTCATATATTTTGCCCATTTCATTGAAAGGATATTAGATATTTACAACAAGATTTGAATGAAGTTCGGCTCCATATGAATTTTGGACGCAATGTTTTGGCCATAACGTTTGTTCTGTTGGAGGATTTCCTGCAAAAATGACTGTGTCCAAAACTTTGGCTTCGTCAGGATTTTGAATCTATAGAATTTTAGGAAATAAACTATTGAAATTTAATTTATATTTTAGTTTTTGTGAATTTGAGAAAATTATGCCTTTTACCTTGCTAGAATTGTCTAGTGGACGTAAACGAATGTTATCAATAAATGAGATGTGATTCTCTGGATGCCAATCTAAAGAATAGTAGACTCGATGAAATGGAACTTTCTCCACGAGTTTATTAGTAGGCTCAATGACTTCTGCGCCATTTTGACGATCACCAAATTTGCGAACGGCGAGACTGCCAGTGACAAAATCATTTTGGACATCAATGACAATGTAGGCACTCACAGGTCGTAGAATCTGATAATAAAATTAAATTAATATACTTTATTTGGGTTTAAGTCACAGTCTAATAAATTTTTAAATAAATGTAATTATCATCACTTTTTTAACCCATCTGTCCCAACATTGTCTAAATTCTCGTACATCAATTTTTTTATCCTGAAAATATAATTATTTTATGAAACACGTTACAAAATACAAAAAGTTTGTATAATTAATAATATGTAACATTAAATTAATGTCATTAATTTGATCCTTACATGATTCACATCAAATGTATCATAAAGTTCTTTTATTTGATCTGTGTCAAGTGAATAAGACTTGTGGTCTGCGTCTTGGAACAAGGCTTGACATAATTGACCAAATTCGTAGATACAAATGACACGATTTCTGCAAAAAATGTATTACAAATTTAATTCCCAAGTTCCCTAAAATTAAGCTTGGAATAGGAGGGACCTGACATTAGACAGAAAACAAAGAAAATGTCTTTTGGCTATCAGCCTTGAGCTTGAATTCATTTAGATTTCCGTTGTGAAGCTCAAGGTTGAAGAGACAAAGACACGGTGGAAAAAAGAATTCCATCAAGAATATTCCCACAGATCCTGTGGCACACGAGAAAAAATGTAGCTATTTTGTATTTTTGAGAGCACAAAATTTGCATAATACACTGATCACTCACCATTTTCCCTTATTGTTGTACAAAAATATGTGAAAATTAAATATATTTGTGTAGTCGTATGAATTAATCTTACGTATTTAAATCAAACGTCTCAAAAGTTTGACCAATTATAAAGGATGAAGTTGAATTGATGTCAATTGTCGAAAAATAGGAATCAGTGGACTCGTTTTGACTAATTTTATTAGACGTGTCAACTGTTTGTCCCTTGACCTCTTGCTGAGCACTTGCTCTCGAAAATAAATTTATGAGAAGGATTATGAAGGAAAATTGTTGTAAATTTATTTTAGCCATTGTTGCTGTTAATCTATAACACAGCTTTAACTTGACTGGTCACTGGCTAAACAAAGAATGGACGTGTACCTGTGTCTATACCTGGAAGATTTTAATTGGCAAAAAAATCTCATTTTTTGCCCTTGCATTTTACATGAATCTCATTTATTTGCTTGCACGAGATATTTTAAAGTCTACCCCATGGGGGGTCTATGATTTTTTTCTTGCACATTTTAATTTTAAATGACTTTATACAATGGAGTCTTATTGTTGCCACAATGCTTTTTTATTAATTAACTAAACTAGTACTTTCATTGCCATGATGGAATATACACATGAATACAATGCTTGAATCCTATTTAATTCATTTTATAATTATAATAAAATTTATGATTTGTAATCTACAATCAACATTAAAAATATATTTACAAAGGTAGTGCTGAATTTACAGACGGAGAGATGAAAAGTTGAGAATTATGCCGATTCAGGTTTTCTATTCTTTTAAGGACTGTCAAATTTTATCAATTATATTTAACTGCTATCATGTCATTTATTAATTGAAGAAAACTACCCTCATAGACCTGTCAGGAAACGGGTAATAGTTTCAATTATCAATCTTATACTACCTGCCGTAGAAGTTTAGTTAATTTACACGATCTTTTTCTACACTCTTTGTTTAAATTGATTTCCCCACCCAAAACTGTAATTATTTTTAATTTTTATTCTTACAATGGTCATCAATTTGACATTTATTTTTTTTACAATTTATACAAAATAAATTTTTATTGAATTATTTTCTATTATTGCTAATCATCATCATTTATAATATTTGTATGACGGCATCCATAAATTTTTGAAAAATTCTCCACATTCAACTAATCAAAATGCCGTGAAGTACTGGCCACCAAACTATGACCACCCTGTGATTTTAGTAAAAATATATTTGCAGCTGTTACACAATTGAAAAAATTACATAATTATTGGATCCAGGTACTTTTGCCTGTCAATTTGATTATTCTGAAGAGTCAGAGGAAGAAGAAAGTCGTCTTTTCTTGTTTGTGCTACTTTCTCCAGAAGAGTCAGTGGAGGAATAAAGTCGTCTTTTGTTGTTGGTTGTACTTTCTCCAGATCTTCCTATAAAGTACATGACAATTAAAATAATCAAATTAAATGGACAAGAGAAGAACGGTAAAAAAATGATCATGAAATTGGTTAGTCAATCTGGGTTTCATGTAGGTACAAGTAAATTGTGAATTAAAATGTGACAAAGTGTTTGAATACAATTAAATGTCAGTTTATTTAAATACTTACGTTTTCTAATTTCATAATCAACAGTCCACCCAATTTTCTCGACTTCTTTTCTCCTTGTAATGAGGCTAAGATATTGAAGCCAAAAAACCAAAGTAATAAACCTGTCATTAGTCATCATGTCCTCCCATGATTTTCGAAATGAGATGACTGGAAGAGTTGCTTTACCAATTATCTACACACAAGTCAACATTATTTATTAAATTACAATATAAACAACAATTAAATACAGATAATTGATATTAAAAGTATTCAAGCAGGAATTTTGTTAAATAAATGTAAATTATAATTTAAAAACTTACAGGATCCACATCTGATTTTCTGAAAGACAAAATGACGGAATAATTTTGGGCATCCGCATCTTCTCCCAAAATGGCAAAAGAATAATAAGTGATTGAATTTTGTTGGAATGTAAAAGACACAAATTGATGATCATCCCATTTGACTTCTGCACAAGGCCAATAGAACTTTTCTGTGGAAGATAGAAACATAATAATTATTATCATTATTATAATTATTATTAGACTACACAATTTAAATGAATACAGTAAAAATGTTCATTTAATTTGGATCTCAGGCCATGTAAATGCACGTTACCTGTTTTTTCACCTCCTGATTTCATTTCATAGGATTCATAGGATACAGAAAAATTTTCAATTTGGGTTGATGATGATATAATAAGACCTCCATGCTTCTCCTTCATGTGTTTCAGATATTCGGTGACCTTCACAAGTGAATTGTTGCACCCGTTGAAGAGTCCAAGTTGACATTTAACGGGTCTGAAATTTTCAAATGGGTTCAAGCATGAAATTATTTTAATGTAAGTACTAAATAAGTACTGTAAATAAGGGTAGCTCTATAATTATTTCTCTTCACCGAAATCGACACTGTTCAAGATGACCCTTGAGCTGTGACCCGGGAGTAATCTGCTGGCAGCCCTCTTCTTCCCAATCACACTTGAATGATGATGCTTCCACAATCTCCTCCAATGCAAAATTTCTTGTACCACTAATATTGTCTTTACAAAGAGCACACGTTTTAAGTCTGGGTCGACAGGTACTACAAATATTGTGACCTGAAAATAAAATCAAATCCCATTTTGCATTTAAGTATTGCGACTTTATTGATATTTGAACGGACTTATTAAGTTAATGTCTGTGTGAACAAAGTCAATAATGTGAATTTCCTTTTTAATATAAGTAATTTGAGTCAAATTATTTGACCCTTAAATAAAATTAAACCTGTGTTGCATTGATAGATCGGAGCCAAGGGAATCTCGTGACAGACAATACATTTGACAATCGTCTCCAATTCTTTTATTGACGGACCCTCAGAAAATCCTCCGACACTTCTGTTTATGAATTAACAACATAAAATTGATTCACTTCACTTTTAATTTTTCAGTATTTTCACGAGAATTTTGTAAAATAAAAAACAAATTAATTTTGTAAATTACTCGGTTGAATATTGGACACAAGACTTATATAAAACACGGGAAGTTTTACTTACCCAGCCATGTTGGTCAACTTTACTATTTGGTGAAGTCAAAAGGAATAATTGGGACACAATTTCAATGTTGTCTCCTGAAGGAGATGGGAAGAGTGATGAAGATTTTATCTCTTTTCTTTTTTATGTGGCATATTTTATCATAAAATATAAACAGGTCATTTTTAGAATTCTTTGACATTAAAGTGTCTATACATATGTGTATATAGACACTGACCACTTGACTAATATATTCATAAAAATGAATCTATCCTTCTTTGTTCCATCAAAGAAGAGAGATACTTAGTATAATCTCTGTTGTTCCATTGATCATGAAAGGAAGTCCCCGACTCTTTTTTGTTTGTTGTAAAGGACCCCCCCCCCTTGTGGTTGGAATGAATGGGGCTTTGTTTTTTCAGATTTTTATCTCGTCGGGCTTGATTTTTATTAGAGTTTAAAATTATACCATTTGTCATTACCTACATTCCTGGTATTTAGACAGAATGAAAATCCTATTTTGAAATATATTTCCTATTTTGAGGAGAATTTCATATTCTTCCCCCACAGCTGCACTTTCCACCACAATAATGAAGAGCATTGTATCCATTGCATCCACAAAATATTTGTAATTTAATTTTAAAGATTTTCTTGTTTGTCACAACTCGGGTAGCTATTTTTTTACAGTATAATTACCTCCACTCTGTTGGCATCAAAGACAAGAATGAACATGATTGTTCCATTTTTTACCCATTTCTACTACAAGGGCCTGCCGCTCCTGATTAGTTACTCAAGACATGAAAATGTTAACTGCAATTATTTTAAATTTTATTTATGCTTTGTATATGAAAATGTACTACAATTAAATAAAGTGAAATGTAAATACATGGAACGACAATTTGAGTATAAAATATTGTATTTTATTTATTCAAATATAAAACAATTTTATCGGCATTTTTCATTTCGTTCATGATATTATTTTAATATCTAAATCTGTTTCAATGTGTTAAATAGGCACAGAAAAATCATAAGAACGTCTACTGCTACGGTAGTTGCTTATTCGTTATACCTCAGTACAATTTTACAAGGAAGTTTGGAGGAAGTACAAAACCTCGGCAGATAAAAAGGTACATTAACTAATATTCTAAATATTTAAAACTACAAACAAGTTATTTCAAGAGAATCATTATAAAACTGCCGAGTATTGAACAAGTTGTATATCAGACTGAAAATAGTTGAAGATGTAAACGAAAATATAAATGAAAAAAAACAGAGTAGAGACAAGAATGAAGTGAGATTACGCCTGTTCACCTTCTACTTTACACTTCTGGAGAACTTCGGCCTCTTTGACTGTCTTATTTATTTTAGTCATAAAACTAATATTTGAGTTAATACGTTGAACTTTCCTTTTTAATTCTTCTAAATCTTTCACCTTCCTCATGGCAGAGCTTGGTTCTATGTAGTTGCTGCTTTCAAGAGCTACAGACAAAAAAAATAAAATATTACATAATCTACATTGAACTGAATTAAACGGAAAATTAAACGGGTTGGGAAAGAAAATTAACATTATTTAGATCATTTTGTGTACAATTCTTACATTTTAATTTTTCTTCAATCATATCCAAATGAAACTCGAGCATTGCTTGCTGTTTCACAATATCAGAGTGTAGATGAGCACCACATGACTCGGCTGTGATTCTCTCTGGCATTTTGAGACCGAATGAATTTGAACTAAACATGATAATATCAAAAAATTTGTCAAATTATTATGTATTCATTTTACAGTAATTATTCGTGACATAAAAATAAATGTTGTTGGTACTTACGAGTCATCATCCTCATCATCAGACTGTATATGATTTAATTGATCATTATCCAAGTCTTCAATTTGTCCTATTTCTTTTAGGCCATTTACTAATTCCCAATCTCGAGCATCAAGTCTTTTGTTGATTAACTGTTGAATGTGCTCTTCTTCAGTATGAGACTCTTGCCTTTCTTTTGACTTGTGATAATTTTCAATACGGGACCGTAGTTGACTTACATACTCGGGATTATCTCGATTTTGTCTCAAGAGTCTCCTTATGACACCACGAAAATGACGATTAAATTGATGCTGTCTCACATCTTCCCACGGAGCTGTGGTTTCTTTGTGCCAACGATATATTTTTGGATTGTCTGGTGAATTGAGTAACTCGATTTTCATTTGAGTAGAACGAAGACAATCTCTAACAACTTCAAGACGACGCATCAGATCATTACTAGTCTTCATCTTTTTCTCCGTGGAAGAACGGACACGAGGAGCAATTGAGAGTCTAAAAATAATATTAAAACATTAAAATTAATTTATGATTTTAAAATTCAATTGACATTTTTAATAATTTTTTTTATATGTTGCAATTATTTTTTTAAGCTAAATAAACCTTGGTAGTCGTCCGGTTTTGTTAATTTCCTGTGACCATTCATCACTAAAGGCACTATGGTGTCTTTTTGGGTCACGACAGAAAGAGCAAACATAGTATTCGGGCATTTGTTGAATATCTTGAATTCCGTAGCAAGACCCATGCTGCCAACTTTGACAGAGTTCACACTGTAAAGAAACAAAATTGCGTACAATAAGACATTTGAATTTAATGACAAACAAAAGGGATAAAAACTACAAAATAGTATGTGTGTTATCTTGTATCAACAGTTACGTAATATGTTTAATAATAAGAGCATAATTTATTTTGCAATACTCACCTGCATCATGAGTTCAAACTCTTCACCATGTCCACACTCACAATTAATGATATCTACGTTGACAACTTCAGATTTAGGGATGAAATGTACTTTTCTGTCTTGTCCATTTTTGTAGAGTTGTCGTTCAATGTATTTTAACTGAAGGTGATTATAGCAAGACAAAATATCTCCACGGGATGAAGATTCACGACTAGATTTTGGAGGACGACCTCGACCAGACTTGGACCATCCTTTTGATACATTGTAACTACGACGAACCTTTTGATAGCTCTTTGATTTCCTCCCACGACTTTTCCCAACGGCAGGCATTAATAAACCATCAGCATTGAACACCTCGTCATCATTGGCAGGTGTTTTTGAAGGTAAAAAGTCATTTTGAACAGTCTCATCACCATTCCCAACTCTTTCCATTTTGATCTCCTTATCCCGTGGTGTTTTATGAGGATGTGTAGACGAAACCCCATGTTTATAATGACCTTTTTTACTTTTGTGTGGAGATAATTTGACTGGACTGATATCACTGTCATCATCAGCCTCGTCTCCAGATGACAAAAATTCACTTTCATCCAAACTATCCTCATCACTATTATCAGAGTATCGACGATTCCATCTTCTCCTCGATAAGGTTCTTCCTCTCTGCGAAACTCTTGGTCTTGGTGAGGACTTGGATGGTGACGAATGCACTTGATTATTCTGTAATTCACACAAATTTATTTTCTCGAGCACTATACGAACATTTTTAGTTCTAAATTTTCCTTTGTCAGGTCTTACTTTAACGGTGTCAACAGTTGGAGAAATTTCCTCGACAGACTTTTCAGTAGATGATGAGGCAGTATCCGTACTTGAGTCTTCATCTTCCAATGATATGTCATCACCCTCATCAACTTGTAACTCTTCAAGGGAACCATGATGTTTCTTGAGTAATGATTCATTTTCACCCAATTCTCCAGACAAGGAAGGTGAGATAACATTAGGAGTGGTGGCGATCGTCACGGGGGATACCCTTCTTCTTCCTTTGGTGACAGGAACAGTGGACTCGAGTGGGGGCACAAATAATTCCTTTTCTACTGTTGCCTCGTATACATAGGCAGCCCTTGCAAAAGCACTTTCTACTACATTCATTAACTTTCTTCCTCGATACTGGATATTTGTTTCAGGATGATAATGTTTAAAGTGCATTTGTAAGAGGGACTCTTTTCGGAAATGTTTTCCACATTTTTCTACAGGACAAATCCATCCACCATCACTAGTTTGTTCTATCGCCACTGTATTCCCATCTGCATCCACAAAACCTTCTGGTTGAGAATCTACTACTGGTGTTGTACATTCTGTAACTATTTGTAATGTTGATGAAGATGATGGTTGTGGAGGTGCCTCTAATGGAGCGGAAGATTCTAGTGTTGTTAAAGTAGAGCGACGAGATGATGTCCCTTTTTTCCTTGGTGTCTTTTCACACTCTGCTGCAATATTCTCAATTGCCTTCATACTACTTTTACGATTTCTCTTTGATCTTCCATCACAAGTTAAATTACTGTCCCCTTCATGATTCTCAACATCTATTTTAGTTGTTACTTCACTTCCCCCCAAATATACTTGATTACTAGGCTCAACTTTAATATTTAATTCTGGTTCAATTTTAATTTCTGTACTAGTTGTAGAGGCATTAGAAGAAGCTTCCAAATCATCAGTCTTAATTTTTCTGGATCTTGGTCTTCCTGGTCCAGGTCCTGGTTTACCATCAATAGAAGGAGAGTCGGATGGGTCCCGAGGTTTCCTTGGTGCTTTCGGAATTTTTAAGAATAAGGAGTAGTCATGTGAGGCCCGTTTTCTTTTTCCTAAATCTGCAACTGGTTCAAAAATTGAGTGACGTGAGGCAAGAGAACTTGTGGCACAAGGATATGAAAAAGTAGGAAGATCAATACCAGGTGTTGCAAGACTTAGATCTTGTGATGACAAACTTGTTGATCGACGACCAGTGAACAATGAATCAATTCCCGTAGAAGTAAAAGAGGTGCATTGTTGTGGTTGTTGCTTTACTTGACTTTTGACCCCTTTTCCCACCTTTTGTTGTTGTAAAGCTGCTGAGGCTCGACGAGTGATCCTTTGAATTTTAAATATCTGGCTGACTTTTTTCTTACATTTGATTCCATCCTCAAAGAGAATTTCATAATAGTCTACATAGAACATGCACAAAAACAAATAGTCCTATTTATATGGAACACATCTTTCTTTCTATAATATTACTCATATGAAATTTAATCTCACCATTTGGAAGGACTGCTTGTATGACACCTGGATAACGATTTCCGTCCGTACTCCACACAGCCTCTACTTTTTCACCCACTTTAAATTCAATTCTACACATCAAGAAAGAAAATTTACATTACACATTGAAAATGACAAAATCAAGTAAATCAAATTGTACAGATAACTTACTTGACAACATTTACTTCCGGTGTTGGACGGAGTCTATTACTGTCACATTTTATCCACTCATCAAACCGAGAGGACCACTTGTCGTAATGCACCAAGACTTCATTTTCATCACGATCAACTTCCAACACTTTAGCAGGATACCAAATCCCCTTGAAGTCACTGACCTCCAACTTGACACCCGGTTCCATGTTCATTTTGATAAAATTGACATGATATCATGAAAAAGAGCCCTTTTAGACTCTCTTTCATGTAATCGTGTTCGTAATTTGAAAAATTTGAGAAAAAATGATCAAATTTTCGAGCCAAAAAAATCGTTTGCCTTAGTTCGACATCTCACCGTAAATGGCGCTGAGTGTGCCTGAAAAAAGCTTGCAAATTGGAAGAAACTGCCCAATGCCCCTCTTATGTTAAATGAATGGATTGATTTTTATAACAAAAATATTTATTTTATTCTTTGCACACAATAAAAATGACAATTTTTTTGGAAATAGTAAATAGTACAAGAAATTCCATTTGAAAATAATTCATTCACTATATAATATAAAAAACAACTAGAGGAGTCGTCCGGTTTAAATTCTTTTCGACGAAATAAAGCGGACATTGACTTTTTAACAGACATAACACATTTATAAACTAAATTTCTATTTATTTAAGTATTTGATTATACTGAACGTAATCAATATGATGCGTTCCTGTGACAGATTAAGGTCAGTATAATTTTTTTAGTAGTAAATACTGTAACCAGAAGATTATTGCAATGTTGAATTTATATATGTAAGTATTTTCCATAGGCTCCTTGAACGAGTTTGAGAATTAATTTAAATTTGAAATTGTTAATTGAAAATGAAAGAGGAAAAGCTGTGTGATAATAATATCATTGAGCACATTTCCCATCACTTTCTCTTCTTTGCAATAATTGCTTTCTCCATGGAGGAATGGAAGCCATTCTTTTTTTCTCAGTGTCCATTTTCAATTGTTCTTCAGCCTCTTTTCTTGCCCTCTCAGCCGCTTTCTTGGCCACTAAGAGTCGTTTCCAAGGAGGAATCGCTTGACCTGTTGTGTCTGTGTCTGGAACCTAAATCAGAATAAAATTTAAGTAATTAATTAGTGTCTAAATTAAAATTTCAATTCAAGTATGCAGAATATCTTCCTTACCTCAGCAACAAAGTTAAGGGGACTATAATGTTGGGCAAGTTCTTTGACAGCATTTTTCTCCTCTTCTAATTGTCTTCTTCTTAATTCTTCTTTCCACTCTCGGACACCACCCAATTGACTTGACTGTTCCAGTTCAGCAATGACAGCCGCTTTAGTATTGAGGGGTGGTGGACTTTTTCCGTAAGTTGGACTTGACACTTCACATTTCGTCGTATTTGCATTGCCATCTCCATTTATAACTCGACCAAGTGGAGGTGCAGATTTTGTTCTAGTCGTTGCTGTTTTTCTAAGATTAACTTTCTGTATAAAATAAAAAATAATCATCACAGCCGTCAATAAATTTTTCCAATAGCCCAAATTGGGTTACATATTTTAAAATAATAAAAAATAAATGTCATTAATTAATTAGCAAAGCCCAAAACTGTACCATTAGATCATCAGGACGAATCATTCCACCGCCGCCATTAGTATTGTTATTCGAACTAGTAGAATTTACAAGTTTACCAGGTCCAGGAGGAGGAGGTGGTGGACTGACTGTACCTCCAACTTTAACAATGACATTAACTTCTGGATTAATTTCTTCAAATTCATCCTCAGCATTTGTCTCATCTACTTTAGTTTCACTCTCACATCGACTATTATTATTATGATTGCCCATAATTCTAGGACCATGGGATAGAGTTCCCTTTAGATTTGTCTTTGTCTTGATACTTTTTAAATATTCAGATGGCTTTATCAATTGATCTTGTTGGGGAGGGGTTGGGAATTGTGGAGGAATGAAGGGCACTTGTTTCCCATTCACATTGAGTTTCTTTAGTCCCGCAAGAATTTTATTATTGTTACTATTACTATTTATATTATTATTGTAATTATTATTGTAGGTGTCATTTTGACTATTTTGCTGGAATTGACTCCTCTCATTGTCTCCTGGAAGAGGAGGGGGTGGTGGATTTCTATTTAGTATTTCTCCATTTCCACCATTGACTTTTTGACTTTGAAATTCTTCGATGTCTTCATAATCATTCTCAATTGGTGGTGTCGTGGTGGACAGTCCATTGACACTCACACATTTCATCACTTTCTCTTTTTCACGAACAATTTGCTTCACATTTAAGTCAGTCGCTAAATTAACGCTCGTTGTTGTTGTCGTTGCTCCAGAATTTTTTCCAAGTACAATTTTCCCTACTCTATTATTATTATTGTTGTTGTTGCTATTTGGAGGTTTAAAATTTGTTGGCATTGGTGGAGGAGGAGGGGGTGGCGGTGGAGGTGGAATTCCCATTTTATTATTTCCTGGAGCACCATTTTTATTATTATGATTAATTAATTTTGTCATATCAATTGGCTCAGACTGGACAACGACAGGAGAGCTCATGACAAATTGATTATTGACTGGAGCCATGGTTGTCTCTATTGAATAGTCTAAACTTTGTTGAACGCTAATACTACTAATATTTTGATCATCATGTAAATGAAATGATGTTGAATTAATTGAAGGTAATTCTCCTCCGTCAGTTCTATTCCCCGGTGGTGAACTTGGTGGTGAGTTATGAAGTCGAAAACTTGGTTTTTGACTTTGATTTTGACTTTGTTGATGTGAATGATCTTGACCACTTTTTGAATTATAATGATTATGATGATTATTAGTAATTGTTGTTGAGTAAGTTGCTTCCTCCTCTATGGCGCTTGTGATTAGACGAGGATGAAGATAAAAAGAGCTAGAATTTGGATTACTACCACTCGTACTACTACTCTTTGGGGGATGAAGGAAGAAAGAATTGACGGAGCGAATTGTATAATTATTCAGTTCTTCCGATGAACTGGAACTAGAACTTGAGCTACTATTGACAATACAACTACAATTTGTTGTCGTGGTTGTTGTCGTTAGAGAGGATGGCGGATTCGTACTACTGGATAAACTTGAATTACCCGAATCCAATTGTTTAGTGTCTTCACTTGGACTATTATTTATATTATTATTATTTATATTCCCAGTATTCGTATGCTTTGCCAGGATTGCCACAATCTGTAAATTTTTTAAAACAAATAATTAATTTCATGTAGTAAATTCATTTATTTAATATAATGTCAAATACGATGATTTACCTCCATATGCTGGTGTTGACTGGCAATGTGAGAAGGACTCTCTAAATTTGTATTGAGCACGGGATGAAGTCCATGGCGAAGAAGCCAACGAACTGCTCGTTGTTGACCTGCTCGAGCAGCATAGTGTAAACCATTGGAACCTGTCAAGGGAAAAAAATTATTATTAATTTTTGACCCTTAGAAATATGTACAACCCAGTGAAAGTCCTCTCGCTTAACTTTGTACACTGAAAAATTGTGCATGTCAATTTTGACAGTAGAGAATTAGTTATTGTGAGAGTTTACTGGCACACTAATTAGATAATTTAATTAAATTAAATTAAATTTAGAAAATTAATTCATTAAAGTGAACCCCAGTCAACAATTTATTTTTTCTTACCTTTTGTATCAAGTCCTTGAAGAGAAGCACCCGCAGTTTGTAAATAACGCAGAACTTGTAAATGTCCTTCCCTAGCAGCCACATGTACGGGTAGCAGGCCGTCAGGTCCAATGCAACTGTCCACTCTGATTATATGACAAAAAAAAACAACAAAATAAAATAAATATTACCACAAAAATCTCTCCAACTTGTCTCTTTCCAATTTTTAAAATAAAATGGAGTAACACTTGTGTTTTTTTGGACTTTTCTATTCAGTTACATATCACTGACATGATAGCAGTACTGTAGATTATAGACTGAATGTAATTGAATTCAGTGTAGTAGTAAGTGAGTATAAAAATAAAATTATCATGGGAAAAATTGAAAGACACACCACCAAACAATGGAAAAGGGTTCAAGCACTCGAGTAAAAAAAACTTTTTTAATTTTGTGAACGATGACTATGACATACAATCGAAAAACATGTCTTTAAATTTAAGATTGAAACGAATTCATAAAATTCTTTACACACAACACACATTAAGTACACGTTAAAAGACTCATATATATTATATTTATGTATTATATTATTATTATACAGTAATTGTAGACTTCGGTTTTCACAGGCGTCACCACAGAGCTTTCACTTTCAATTTTTTATCAATTGTCCTCTCCTCCTCTGTAGGTACAATCACATTTTTGTACAGACTAGAATTAAGGCACTGTCACCTCCTTGTTGTTCAAAGACAAGGACACAATAACAATATTGACTAAAAAAACTGTTTTTTCAAAATAATCCTCAAAAAAAGAATTTGTCAGTACTGAACATTCGCAAGGGAGAAACTTTTTTTTTTTTTGAAAAAAAATTTCGATGGACAGTTGTTGTCGCCCTTGCAAAGTCTGAGGTGTGAATGAAGAAATAATCACTTTCATCTAGAAAAAGTCTTTTGTAACACCAAAATCATAATAAATTGGCTATGAAGAGAGAGAGAATTATAAAAAAAAAAGTTGGAGCCTCCTTATGGATGGGGAAAGACTTGTAGTTAAATGATAAACGAGAGTGTATAGTTGAGATGATCCCTTGAGTGTCTATTTGATTTTGATTTCGATTCGGCTACACTTGACAGCTCCCAAAAAATTTTCTCTTGCTCAATACCAGCAACAAGATCATAAGAGAGAGAGAGATGAATATATCAGTAATAGAGATCACATCATCATCATCCAACTAAGAAAAGAGTTAAACATGAGCTAACATTGTTTTGCATAGTTACATTACAAGTTTTAGAGAATAGACGTCATTTTCTGTCTTGTTTTAAAACTTTTTACTTCAATTATTTCTACTATCATCTCCATCATCCCCTGTCTCTATTACAAAGAGAGTTTTTTTTTGGTAATAAATCCAAATTGAAAATCGTAACGCTCACCTGCTCAAAAGTGATTTACCTTTTTCTTTAAATATACATAATAAAGTTATACTAAAAATATTATAAAGCATTTATTATTATACATGTAAGTGTAAGTACCTTGGTGGAGAATTTTTACCTCATTTTGTAATTTTCATGCCGTAGCGTACGTAGAACTTTTTCATCAATATTATAGATATATATATATATATATATGTAAACAGTATTAAAAAAGAAAAAATCTCTACGATAATAATTGGCTACAGTTTTTTAAAATTTCATTTTATGTATGAAAATCTTCATATAAAGATATAATATATATGTGTATGCTAAGTAAATAGAATTAAAGCTTGAAAAATCTCCTCTCTATATAATAATCACCCTAAAGGATCATGAATGAGTATTAGTAGACGAAGAAGAAGAAGAAAAAATTTCATTTAATTTCCCTTAGGAAGACATGAATATAATAATTATTATCTATCATCATATATACATGATATATATACTACTAGAGCACTACTGTGTATAATAATAAAAGAGCATCATAATAATGGACAGAGATTTCTCCCTATGTGGCTATAAAATGGAAATTATGGTAAATCGTTGTTAAAAGATAACAGTTACTAAACATATACATACATACATAAATTCTACTGTGTATATGATATTACTAGAAATAAAGTCCAAGATTGGATTTGGCTTATAAAATGATGATGATGATGAGAGGCCTAGTAGTACAGTAGTATATATATCGTAGCCATGGCCGTAGCCCGTTATAATTTTCATTTGGTTTTGGTTTTGCCTGAAATGATGAATTCATCTCTCATCATATCTCTCTCGACATTGAGTCCTTGTTCATCTCTCTCTCTCTCTCTCTCTCTCTCTGTGAAGTCTGTTTAAAAATGATTATGTACGTCACACACATACACACCTTGTACAATGTTGTTGGAAAACACCAAACAAAAATTGTATATAGAGAAGAAAGCGAAGAGAAGAGGAGCATCGGTGCATCGTCGATTCACAAGTCTGATAATTCTTCTTTTAGTTTCATAGAGAGTTTTATATTTGATAGCGCGTAAACTTTGACCCCGTTCACTCTGAATCAACCTTCCATTACAAAAAAAAGAGTCAGAGAGCCAACCAGCCAGTCAATTCTTTTTTTTTATGAACTGACAGAACACTTTAACTCTAGCCAACCTCATACAATTATATGTTACACATTAAGATTAACTTTTTTTTATTACATGTATATAATAATGATGACGTCTTTTTTTCAATTAAACCTTAATCATCTTACTCTATCTTTGATTATTATTAATTGATATAAATTTCTAGCTGTAGGTTATCAATAATCAACCCCTACTGATTGAACAGTAAAGTATTAATGACAAATAAATTTAATGTATAGATCTGTATGAGTACTGTATGACATACAGTGTATGTACATACATAAATTAATATTATTATACATTTTAGAGAGACTAAGCCCTCAACTTGCACGTACTTTTCTGGTTCAATTTTCTCAATTGGAAAATTATGAAAGTCTGTAAACATGTACATATGTAAAACTAGCCATATGGAACTTTAAACAGTGTTAAAATAAATTAAGTATTAAAGGAATGTTTTTTAAGATGAAAAAAAAACACAAAAGATTATGAGACTAGATAATATTATGTAGTGTATATGTAACTTTTTAAAAATTCATATTTCTCCAAAAGAGAGCCTCACATTTGTGTGTGTTACAAATATTATTTGTTCTAATTTACTTTTTTCTCTCTCTGTCTGTGGAAAGAGTTATAAATGAATTTTTTCAAGACATGATTGATACATGCAAAAAATATGTATATTATTTATAATTCATGTTTTCTTCATTAAATATGTGTATTGTTAAAATTAAACATTGCACCATTCTCTTCATTAGAGGAACGTCCAACGCCGCGTACACTGTAAAGTATTTGTGTACGTGGCAATGGACTTAATTTAGTGATTTATTATGATTATATAAAAAGAAGCAGAGTAGAATAAAAGAAAATGTAGTTTATGAAAAAAAAACTTTGATATAAATAAATCATCAAGGGAAGGACTACTAAACTTAAAAAAAAACTAATGTGGGTGTTTAACAGTTTCTGCATAAGCTCTGCTTCTTTTTTTTGCCAGTTGAATTTGTATAAAACGTGCTTCATTCATGCTGTCACGAATCAAAATCATTGTTGTTGTTGTTTCGAGAGAAAAAAAAAGATTCTTTTTTTTGTTAACTTCCATTACTGTTGTTTTTTTAAATTCTGTGTCTCTCTAGTAAAAACTAAATCACAACTATTATCATGAGTCATTGCATTTGCATAGCCCATGCTACTCGCGTACTGCTACTGTTACAGTAGTATCTGTGGACTATTAAAATACTCGCTTTAAATTTTATGACCTGTCACTCTCATAATAATATTATTATTTGTCATCCTCCTCTATCGTCGTCTAAATATCTCCTTGAGTAATGTTACTTTGCAAAAACTAATGACATGTTGCGAAATTCCTCTGTCATCCTCAGCAGCAGCCACATAAATACATAGAACGGCACAAAATCTCTCTCTCCCTAAATAATACATCAAGATAATATTAAAGGACTCTTTTTTTTCTCTTCTCTTTGACGAAGGGGAAGTGTGTGGTTTTGTTTATTGGTTTTAAATAAACCACAAACTTTATCATGTCGCACTCTAACATTTAATTCTCGTTTAATTTTCAAAGTTTTTTTTAGTGCAAAAAAAACAACTTGCCTTTTTTCTAAAAGACTTTAAATAATACCTCTTAAGTATTTTATTTTTTATTGTCCTATACTAAACATTCTCTGTCTCTTAGTTCCATATCATTCAATTAGTGTGTGTAACTTTAGCGGAAGAGACTTTTTTTTTTGTAGTTAGTGTACTCTTTGTTTAGAATGTGTATACATATTTTATTTCACAATCTTGAAAGTCTTTTATCGGATTTTTACGACCATGTTACATAAAGACATGTCAAATAATTGGAACAAGAAATAAACTTTTTTTTAAAAAAAGAAACAACTCTCTGTACTTTTTAGTAGTACAAGAAAAGATGTATAAAAAAGTTAACTGTTTGGAGTCTCAAACTTTGAGACTGTACAAAGTTAATAGAAAACTGTCTTTTATTTACATTGATTTTGCCAATAGAAAAGTTTTTTTTTCAGTTTTTCGTGTATTTAGTATACACGCTGAGGAGAGAAAAGTACATAAATAGACAGACAATTATTCAATTAATAATTAGAAATGAGAGGGATTTTATATAATCAACTCAAGTATAACTAACTGTCCTCCGAAAGGGTTTTTTTATAATAATGCAACGAGCCATAGGTCCTCTCTCTCTCTCGTTACTTAATATATAACTTTCAATAGTATTCATTTAATATTAATTTCTAAAAAGTATTGTAAATACAAGCTAGAAGTTTTCCTACAGGTAGAAAAAGTTTTATAAATAAACATTAGAAAAATAATAATTGTACAGTGTAAATATCAAAGACATATCTTTGGTTTTTTTTGTATTGTGATTTGTGATATGCACTATGAAGTTTGCGGATATATTTAATATTTGTCACAAAAATAAAAGTTTGTATAATAATGTTTTAGTCCATGTATGTAGGTTGTCATTTACACTTTTCCTAAAATTAAATTTGACAAGAAAATATTGTTCCAGGTGTATACGTGTACTTACACACCTGAGTATATATATATATATCAGTTGATAGTTTGTCTTGTTTATGATATAGACAATATTATTGCTTTCTAAATACTTTTTTTTTCATGGCTTTGAATTTTAGATGATGACTGACTGACTAAAGGAGCAAGTCATACCATTTTTTTTCCTATTGTTGTTTGTTGAAATGTGGTGAAATCACAGCTAATATAATACATGTAATTATGTTGTCCTGTTTGCTCTGCCATAATAAATCCAATCAAAGTTTTTATATATATATATATTATTTTGCACGCATTTTCCATTTACCACCCATACCTTTTCAGTATGTTACTTTTAACTTTTCATTATGTTACATGTTCTACTCGTTGAACAACAAAAGTCTTAATTTCACTCCTTTCAACAATTATTATTACTTTACTATTTAATTTGGAGAGCTTTTTTTAACTAAACTTTTCCAAAATACAAAACTAATTAAATATAAGTCAAAACCTATCCATATATGCCATGCGATGCAAAGTTAATGTCTGTACTTCAGTCAAAATGTTTGCTTAGTTGAGAGTCTTGACTGATTAATTATTATAACATATTGATGATAATTGTAAATAATAAAAAAAGAGGTGACTACATTGTAACATTGTATTGTTAACACAATAAAATTGATTTGAACCCTCCATGAACCCTCCATGATGGCATACAGTATAGGAGGGAATGATAATAATAAAATATATGTAACAAGATAATTTTTGGATTTAATTACCCGTAACCAGGTGTACTGTCGATGAGGATCCGAATACATTCACAGCAACCTCGACCTAATGCTTGTTCCAATGGATTATTTGAGACTGATGGCATCTTCTCAACAAAGTCTAAGACAATCAAAGTTGCAATAATAAATACTGACTCCGTTAATAAATTTTGACCCGAACTAGCCCCACTGCACTGCTCCTATGTACATATGGAATTCCTCCACAATGTTGATGAATGATGATCATTAGGTCATGGGGAGAAACACACGTTAATTATACTATTTCCGTAAATACTGTTGTTTTTTAATACATATATATTCTCTCCCTCTCTCTCTCTACAAATCTGTTCCTTATCGTTGAAACAGAGAGAGCAATTAGTAATTTTCAACCAAGTTTAATCAATGAGCTTCATCACACACAAACAACAATGTTACTTTAGTAAAGACACTGGCAACATTAATTGTTACAAAAAGTAAAAACTTAAATTACTAAATTGTTTTCAAAGTAAAATCACTCAACAAAACCAGTTTTCTCTCTCTCTCTCTTGTCAGGAGACTATTTCGATGCCAATTGTCGATATCAAAAAAATATAAAACAATAACTGCAAATTAACAATTAAACTGCACGTTATGAGTCACTCTTGCTTTGTCTTTCATTTAAAACCACACTAATTATCAATTTATAACAATCTTTCACTTTATCTTAAGCACTGTTCACTTCATAAAAAAATATTTTTTCACTTCCGTCATTGAGATTCTCAAAATTTTCTTAAAAAAATATTTCACTGATAAATTTTTGAGCGGGCGCTTATTATTTTTAAAAACTTTGACATATTTCTAAGTCTTCAAATTAACTTGACACTCCATCAAACAAAAGAAACAATTAACTGATAATAACTAAAGTAGGTACTGCAAAGATTTTGAGGAACAAACAAAAAAAAAAACCAAAAAAAACAATTTGTAAACTTGCACTGGTAAAATTTTGATTGAAAATCGCCCCAAAAAAACGTCAATTAGACAAAAAATCTAAAAATCCCCGTCAAATGTGTTTCCCAGTTGACAAAATGGATTTTCAGGTACAATATGGCTTTTTTTTTTGTTGGTGAAGACAGGGAGAGGGACAGTTGCTCTCTGAGTATATATTTGTATATTTGAATCCTTCTTTAGACTGTGTCTTTTAAAATTTGGGAAAGTTTTTTTCAGTAGTCTTTAATACAGGGAACACAAGTTAAAAAGTAGTAGTAGTTTGTTTGTTGCCAATGTATATACTGTTTGGTTCGTTGGACATGCTCTTGAAGAGTTAGTATATAACACAGGTAGTACTACTCCTGTTGTGCTCAACTAACGTTAACTAAAGTTTAGCCTGAATGTTTTCCTCTCTCCCAAATCCACCAACGTCAAAGTTAAATAGCTGTTAAGAAGGAAGAGAAGAGGAGAGACACTGAAGAAAAATAATACATACCTAAGTAAGTAGGAATGTATAATATGGATTCAGTGCAAAAGAGATTCTTTAGTGAATGGATTGTTGTTTGTTGTAAGTATAGGTTGAAAAAAATGACTATAAGGAGGAGAGAAGAAGAAATAATACAAGAACAAGAAAAGTAGGGCTCCTCTCTACCAATTCACGCTTCGACTCTCCAAATAAAATAACAGTTTTACACACACACACAACAAGATGAAGACGAAAAAGAATTGAGTCTCTTTCATCCTTCCTTGAGTTAAAGTTAAAAACTACGAAACAACTACCTGCTGTACTATACATGCTATACATGGTCGTCAAAAATAAATACCCATAACATGCTGCACAACTACTGACGAGAGGGGAGGAGGGGGGAGAGGATGATCAAGATTCTTCAACTAAACTACTGACTATTACAACAACTTATTTTGACTATATGACAATGCTACACTACATACAAGAGAGAGAGAGAGACTGAAAATTCGATGAGTATAATTTTTTTAATGGTAATAATATAATGATAAAAGGAACATTTTCGGTTCAAAAATGTATAATATTGTTATATATTCTTTTTAAATTGTTTCCCTCATTTTCCTACAAAAAGATTACTACTGTTCTACTGTTCGTATATAAAGTATGACATACCTACATAGTTTACAAGTAGTTTGAAGAGCTCAAGACTCAAGATGACGATGAAGATTCGGAATTAGGATGAGAGTTTTGGTGGCTGCTAGGCAAAAAAGAGCCCTGAGCTATACACAATGCACTTTTTTTTCTAATCTAACGCTGTAGGACAATATCGTCTTTACATTGAAAAATCTTTATGGGAAAATGGAGTAGTGAGAAAATGGCAAAAGAAATCTTCATTGTAAGTCCAAACGGGAGCCATTCTAAAAAGAAGAAGTTTATGGGCAGTCCTGTTAAAATATTGATATTGATAGTACAGATACAGATAGTTTTATCCATTTTTTTTGTTCCTACCTCATCATCAAGAATCCCTACCACATTTTCAATTTTCACTCATGTATTGACAACCTCCTTTTTTTAAAAAAAAAATTGATTAATTATAATAGGTTTGTTGACTCTTAGTTTTTTTCCATCTTTTATCATTGAGAGAGAGAGAGAGGAAAGATGACCAGGGTTTTTTTTGACAAGGCATAAAATTTGCAATGCTAATAATTAACATTGACATTATTTATTATTTTATTGTCAATAAATTCATAATAGAAAATAAGGACTTGTTAATTGAATCTTTTCTCTAGTTGTCTCTCTACAACTTTAATTTTCCATTAGAGAAAAAATCCCCATATACAAAAAGAAGAGAGAGACAAAGAGGAGGACTTCATCTCAATGCTCTCTCTCTCTCAAAATTTGTCATAAAACGTACAACAAACCCTCTCAATTTTTATTGTCTACTCATCATGACGATGAATTGAAAGGGAGACGATAAAAAAAATAATGGAAAATGATCATCATCCTCATCAACTGTAACTACAAGGAACTGATCAATTTTTAGAATGTAAAATAAAGTTGAATGAATTTAATTAAAGAATATTATACCTCTACATATATGTATGTACAATACATAGAAATAATTTTTTCTCTCTCTTTTTTTATTGAAAAATTATCTTTTCAATATTCAGAAAAAAAATAGTTTTTTTGTACGTGTCCACATTCACCACACTCACCAAAGCAGTAAGCAGGATATATTCCAGAGTAAATTGATTAGGAAGAGAGAAAAAAAACAAGTAAAAATTGTAATTTAATTCATTTGTTCTCTCTTTGATTTTGAATCCCTTTTTCCTTCAAGGCTTGACATTTTCAAGGAATGAAGGGACGGGAGGAGGGGAAGACTCTGTCAAGTATAAAATATTTTTTTACATCAGTCAGTCAAAAAAATAGTCTTGGAGACAGACTGTCTTTAAGAGAGAGAGAGAGACTTGATGGAATAGAATTTTTTTTTGATTTTGTGGTTTGCACATGGCATGACTTTAGAGAGAAGGAAGTGTGTATCTTTTATATAAATATAAGAAAGGAATAAATTGAGGACATGAGCAAAAACTTTTTTTGACGCCAAATAATGAGAAAAGCAAAGAATTGACATTGACGCCTCTGATACATACCTCGTAAAGTATTTCTGTATAAGATGTCTATATGTATATTAAGACAGAGAGAGAGAATTAGGTACTAAAAATATTGTAGAGTGGAAAAAAAGAATGGATGAGGAAGAAAGATAATCGAGAACCATGATGATCTACTGATACCTACATTAACTATTTTTAAAAGGTTGTAGTCTTTACATGATGATGATGGTGGTGGTTTAAATGTACATAGAGAGAGAAGAAGGAGGATTTTAAGAATCATCAAACTGTGAAATAAAATTTTAAAAAAAAAGGTTTTAACTTGGCTTTGATGTCCTTCTATACATTTGTATTATATGTTAAGACAGAGATATGATATATTATTATTATCTTTATCTCTTACACTTTTAAGATCATAAAAATGTCTATTTTTTGTCTTATAAAGACACACAGTCTAAATACATCTCTCTCTCTGTGAGGTTTTCTTATTAACCTACCTTTTTCTTGTCAAACATTTGAAAAATTTTTTACTCGTGCTGAATCTTCAAGAGAGTTTGGCGTCCATCCAAAAGTAGAATCTTTCATTAGGTCACACACACACACACCGTTCAAAATATAGCTGTCAATGTCAAGAGACGAGTATGTGTACTTGTGTACATGTGTCTTTATTGGAAAAGGGAATAAAAGTCAATAATGAGCAATCATGTCAACTTTGATGAAATTTCAAATCAACCACAATAATAATTGTACACATAACGTACCGGTACATGTAAAATGTAAATAAACTCCTTTTTTTCCCCTGAAATTGTGAATTAAATAGAAAATATATTAATATGCAATACATATAGGTAGTGGTAGATTGTAGAAAACAAGACAATAACTTTTTCTCTCAAATTCCAATGATAATGAACAAAAGACTCTCTTAGTCTTATGGTCACAAAATTTGACGGTGATTTTGTTTCATAGAAAAAAAAGAGAGAAAAAAAATGTAAAGGATAATCAGACTCCTTCTTTTTCCTCGTATAGGATAACAATCAAACTATAATTTGAAACAAGACGTTGACGTCGACGATGACAAATTAGAAAGAAGGATGAAGGAGGAGGAAAAAGAAACAATTTATATAAAATAGAGAGAGAGAGAAGATGATGCGACCATAACGAATTGACAATCAGAGAAGATGAAAGCCAAGGAGGAAGATGAGTAAAAAAGAATCATAATATATACATGTAAATAAATATAAATGTAATTTATAAAATAAATGATGGATGTGGTGAAAATAATATAAAAGGTGTTGTTCAGTGCAGCGTGAACAGACACAGAAAAGAGAGAGAGAGATGATAAAAAAATTTTTCTACTAAAACCCCAATTTCCATATGTAACTAAATAACATACTACTGACTACAGTATGTAGTATGTATGTACTTTTCATATAGTAGAAAAAAAGGAATATTTTCTCCGTCTCCTTCAAAAACCTATATGAAAATTGTATTTTTTATAAAATATGTGACTCTTGTTTCATGCCACTTGTCATCAAGTGGACTGAACAGTATACAATTCAAGTGTCTCTCTTTGAATCAAAATATTTAAGGCAAGAGCAAACCAGAAAACTTGAATAGGACAAAAGTACATACATAATACCTATGTCATATAAAAATATCATGTAAAATTACACCAAAAAAAAAGATGACTGATACATATGTTCTACTATTTATTTACTATGTACAAAAATCTCTACGGTACAGTTCCAACTCTCAATTGTTGCCTAGAGAAAGATGACAAGAGAGGAATCCTCTAATCTATACCCTTTATAATATAAAAATATATACAATCAACTTTGTTTTTTTGTTTCTTCTTTTTCTTGTAATTCTCAGGATGTTTTTTTTCTACAATTTTTTGTCTCTTCATTGAAAGAGAGAGAGAGAGGTAAGTAAGTACGTAGGATGAATCATTTGCTCTACATGTGTATCTTTAGAGTTTCCTTTAATTTTATTTTTATACATATTATCATGATTATTCACGACATGTACAAACTAAACTAAAGTCAAAGCTTTGAATATCGTCAACAGATGAGAAAAATCCTTTTTTTATAAAATAAAAGACAAGAAGAATAATAATGAGAATAAGTTGAATCAGATTAAGAAAAAGATGAACGAGAAACCAGAATGTTCAGCATAGCATTATATGTACTACGCAACAGAGTACTACATTTAAATTAGAAAACAAAACTTTAAGAAAACTTGACTTACCTGTGTGTGTAGTGCAACGCATCAAAAAATCATCAGTAAATAAAACAATGCCAAAAACTGCAAATTGGCATTTTCTTTACTTCCCATTCCTCCCCTATACTACAACATGTAACGTACCTAATCCTATTATAAAAATATTCGTGTGTGAATGCCATTGCCATTGTACCACATGTAAAGTAGTCTATGTAAATAAACACATCGTGTACACTGTACACACACTTCCTAATAATAATGAGTGAGTAGGTCTATATAACTCTTGTCTGTGTGTTTTCATTGTACAAGAAAAAAAACAATATATATTTGTCTACACACACTAGAACCGGGTTTACATACTCTCTCATACTATGAATTGAATGATTTGCACAAAGTAATAAAACAAAAGGATATCAAGAACAAGAAAAGGCAGATTGAGAAGAAATTAAAATTAAATTAAACAGTCTCTTTTTCCCCTTCCCTTCAATGTCAAGGTAAAGTTGACTGACAAACACAAGTTAAACTTGATTTACATGTGCACATAAGTACCGCAGGTACAATCAAAAATAATAATACAGGTAGTCTGGTAGTCTGTCATTGATGTTCAATATAATAATCATTAAACTTTCCAATATATAATTTTTTTAAAAAAAGAAGGAGGAGGAGAGGTTTTTTGAATAGTCAATTTTCAATTTTTTTAATTTCCTCACATCATAATTTATAAACAAGTGTAATCCCTCTAAAAATAATTATCTATATCATATAATATATATATAATATGTATATTTTTGAACACATAATTCTTGAAGACCTTTATGAATAAATATGAATATTAATGTTTACTTGAAGCAAATAGTTTTTTTATAATATTGTGTACGTCTTAAGTACCTACTCATATTATAGTTTAGGGTTATTCCTAGTACAAGATAAAATATATTATTATATTTTATATAAAAGATATATACAAATTAATCATGGTTATATGTAATGACCATACAGAACTTTGGATTTAAAAAAAACAACATCTAATAATCATAAGATTATAGATTCTTACATGATTAAAAAAACAACAAAACAAAAAATGACAACAACAATAACAAGAATTTCATCATAGTTCATTTAAAACGAATGACCCTTTCAATATAAAACCTATTTATCATATTATTATAACACTGTAAGCGTTAGTTATAATATTATTTTTATTTTTAGATTGAATATTTATTCGATAACTCAGTAAATAAATATATCTATATAATGTATGTACGAGTGAGGATAGTATATTTTAAGGTAAAGTTCATAACCTCCTTCTATGTACACACCTAATCATTGAAATTAGATTACAAATTATAAATAAATTAAATACCAACCCCATTTAATTGATAGTTAGCACTCGATTCAAAACAAAAACATGATGTACATGTGTAAATTAAATAAACTTATTATTACAAAAAAAAGAATAATAAGAGCATATTTAATTAATTATTATTTAATTTACCTAGCTTAAGATCAATGTATAGGAAAAAAAGAAGCGTCAGGGTCACACTACCTTTTTTTCTTTTGCACGTACAAACAAGAGATCGTTAAAAGTCCATAAAAAACACAAATGGATAATTTCAGTTTTTCGGTTTTTTTTCTCATCCACCACTTTTTTTTTAACTACCTACCACAAAAAAAGCTTTAATTTCTATTTTACGAACAATAATTTTATGATGGCCCACTGAAGAAAAACTGTGTAGATAGTACGCGACAAAGAAAAAAATATTATTCACAATCACAACACTATTCACCGACTGAAAAAAATAGTCACATGCACCAAATCACTTAGCCCTCAGTTCCAATTAATTCTATACCACTCGTACCACCTTGTATTTAATTTCTCCTACCAGTCATTAAAAATTATTAAAGACATAAACAATAGAGAAGTATTCTTATACATAACCAGTGCTATAATAAGTTATTAGTTAATTCAGAGCAAATTATGCACACAAGGAAAAAAAGAATTGTACAAAAAATGTTTCTCCTACCAATTATACAAAATTCCTGCAAAACTTTCAAGTCAAGAGTCCATTTTTGAAAAAAGTCTGGAAGAAGATTTTACAAGAGAAGAATTTCAATATTGTACATTAATATGATGATGAGGAAGGGACAAAAATTATAAATACTACATTATTTAATGTATGGTAAATCTATTCCCAGTGAACTGTGGTAACGTTGTCTACCAAATCTAATTTACCCTAGTACTGTTCCAAAAAAAAACATAACCTTTACTATTCTATCCCTCATTTTTTAAATACCTTTTATAATATTACTAACTTTTTTAGTCTACAGCCACAAATTTAACTATTCCTGTTACTGCTTAGGTAGAAAATTTTTTCATGATTGATGAGCTAAATGAATGTGTATAGTTACAGAGGAGATGAGTAATCCCAGTAGTCAAGATCCAACAATCCACACTTGAGAGATTGATGATAGATGAGCAAGAGTAGAATTTATAGCCACAAAATTAAGAACAAAGAGAAGGCTAACCATCAGGGATGATGGTGGGTACTCAACGAGAATCTCTACTATTGTGCCCTTGACTCAAATGAGGTGAGGGATGAGAGTTGACCACGACAGAGACTGGATGTCCATTGTAGTTGACTTGTCTATTTGAACCAGACTGTGGGTGATGTTGTGATGTCGAGGCTGGAGCCTGTTGAGGATGCAAGACTGGTAAATCTCCCACTGAATTATTTCGTGATTGAGCTACGATTGACAACGCTATACCAAAAAAAACATTAACATTAATTTTTTAAACCATAATTATTACACATTTGCCACAGCGTAGAAATTTTGTAAAGAATCCCATTGGCTGATTGTAAAAAATGTACAAATAAAATTTGTAAAACTTACAAGGACTATCGTGATGGAATCGGTCATTATTACCAGCAGCTCCAAGAGTCACATTACTCGCCACATTATTGAGTGGAATACTCAATCGAGCATTAATAGCAATAAGCTGTTCCTTTCGGTGAATGAGAGAGCAAACTGGAATAACAAGGAAATTTGTTACAGTTACAAAAATATATTCTCATAGACTGTAACATGAAGTACAGAAAAAGACAACTTTTTTGTACTTACCATGCTCTTCCAGAGCTCGATTATCCTGCTTGAGTTGATTGAGACAGGAGAGGAGTTGAGCAATGTCTAAATGTTGGGCTCTGTTTTTTATTAAAAAGAAAAAAAATATTAATAACTTCATATACTGATGAGTAACACATTCTGGTCGTAAAATTTTCAGTTAGATATAGTCTTAATCTTTATAAACAAAAGAAAAAAACTCACTGTTCCAGAAGGAATTGAGACCCTTGTTCCCACTGCCTCTCTAGTAATTGTTCCAATGTTTGTGGTGGTGTAGCTGTTGCTCCATTAGACACAACTGACGATGCGGATGAAGAAGATTGGTGTGAAATGCAAGAACTTGCTTTTGGCAAAGGAATCCCAACCAATTTTTCTGCTGGTCTTTCCACCTTCTCAGCCGTCACAATTGTATCCATTTCTTGTGCCATTGAACTAGCCGGATTAATAGCATTGCCAAATAAGTCGGTGGGAAGGACGGGCGCTGATGAAGTGTTTGGATAATCATTTTGGGCTTGTTGTGCCTTGGCTGCATCCATTTGAGCTTTCAATTGTGACATTGTTGGTGGAGGTGGATCTTCCGTCCTTTTTACTAAAAAATATAACAAATAAAACTTTGTACTTTGACATTTTTTTTAATCATCATTTCGAAACACATTTTAAGAAACTCTGTTAATATTCTTTCAATGTTATACTACTAGGTAGTAATCTAATACCCAATCTACTTTCAATATCAAATTCAGTCAAATTGTATGGTTGAATGTGGTACTTTTTATGAAATGTACAAAAAATTACTATCATATTGCTCTCTTACTGGAATTTTTCCTGGGATTAGAGTTGACTTGTAACTTTTTCCCATCCATAGAATCATCATCCATATTATAATTATTTGAATTGGTTGGTTGTAATGGTGGAGTTGAAGGAAGGTTAGGAATATGGTCGTCCCGAATATCACGACGATTGTAAGTTCCTCCACCCCGTCTTCCACCCCGTTTTGATTTTTTCTTCAACTTTTCTTCTTCCAATCGTTCATCCTCCCGGCCTGGTCCAGTTCGTCTTTTGACAGGTCGACCCGGTCCTCGTTTCATTGGAATTTGTGACTGTGGATGATGAGAGCCATGTAAATCATCTCCACCACCAGGATTTGATGGATGTGACATGTGTCTTTCACTCGAATTCGGTTGTTGACCAGATTGCTTTAGATCTCCCCAGGCTGAAGAAGAAGTTGACCCTGCTCTATCTCGTCCATCATTATTTTGAGATGCGTCGTTTGCAGCTGAGTCAAAATCAATACCAAGTCTTCCTCGTTTTTTATCTCCAGCAGATGAAAAGGTTGTGGGACTAATTTCAGCAGTTGGTTTTTCCGAGTCTGGAGATTCTTTCAACTTGGCCACATTGACCCCAGAAATAGTAGCAGGTTGTCCTCCTCCAGATGACGATGAAAATAAAATACTTCCTCCATCCGGTTTCACCACACTCCCTAATTTGTCGTTTGATCTCATCGGAATTGGAGTCAGAGTTACATGTGGTTTAATATCGGGAGGTTGAGATTTGTCTCTCCTCTCAGCGGCAGATGTGCTGGAAGATGAGGGTGGTGGATTAGTCTCATGAACTGTGGAAAAAAAGACAAAAAGAATTATTTAACAACAATGAAACAATTACAATCAATTTTTTACTACCAACTAACTTTGATTCAAAGTTTCTGAAAAACAAACTCTTTTGATCACCATTCAAAGAGGATAAGGTCCAAAGAAGCGGAAGAAGTGCTTCTCGAATTTGACAAATAAAATTTGACACTCGAAGTGAAAATATTAAAATCGATTTACTGACGATTTGCACAAATTTTCAAATTTCGTGTAAATGACCAAAATAATACCAAAATTTGAAAATTTGAATTTCGGACACAAAAACGACAACTCGACGTCGCCATTATTTCACTCAGATAGTTAAGCAAACGGGAAAAATATTTTCTTCATCATTTTTTTTTCTCAAAATCTAGCTGGCTTATCAACCTTAATATTGTCACTTTGACCAGCTACTTTATCCTCCTCTATCCAATGATAATTTTTGTTTTGTCAAATTCGAGCAACACTTTTCCGCTGCTTTGGACCCTACCTCTTTAAATTTTTTTGAATGTTTTATTCTTAATTTTTTCGCGACGAAATGTAAACAGATAAATATTATAAAGCTCACTTGGCCGATCTAACGATGCAGTGAGCACATCATTCAATTTGACAGTCATAAAGTCACTCTTGTATTTTCTCCCTCCAGCCCCTTTGTCTCCTCCATTGGTAGTGCCTAAGGAAGTTGAGGGATTTTTCAAGTCTTCACTCTTGAGAACAAACGAGTCCTCATTTTTTGGCACCAAAACTGGCGGTTGTGAGTGTGAATCTCCACCAGATTCACGATCACATTTACCTGCCAACGCCAAAGATGACGAAAAAGCTCCAGAAGAAAAAAGATTGGAAGGAGCAATTCGGGGAATAGCTGAAAGATTGTTGTTAGAAGTAGAACCACTCTTGGATGAAGTTGAACTACTACTACTACCTGGCATTTTCTTTTTCATGGCCTTCATATTTATATCCGGACTTAAATCCTTGTTCAAAACGACCACTGGATTTCCATCCGACACGATTGCACCACCACCACCTTGTATAGGACTATTTGGGACAGGACGGAATGGAGGAATTATTTTCATATTGCTCGTTTTTTTCTGAAATAAATAACAATATCAAATGTTATCACATGTACTACTGTTGTAAAAAAAGAATTTAGTACTCCTTTGAATAAATTCTTTTCCATTTTCATATAATATTGTTATTCTTCATACAAAAGAATTTACCAGTTTGCTGTAGTGGTACTGGAAGTGGAAAAAATAAGATACATTAGACAAAATATTACATAAACGAAGATTGAAGCATTTGAATAAATTCATGAAAATATAAATAAGCAAAAACCTGGCAGTAGCCACAATATTTGACATTGTCCATCATGTTACCAGCCTCTTCACAGAGAAGACCCAACATTTGAGCACCTAATAATCATTTTCAACATATTGAATTACTAACAATTTATTTATTAATTAAAAAATTTTTAAAAAAAAGTCTGTTACGTACAGGTGACATGGAAGTTTTGCTTGCAACCAGGTTTATTACATTGCATGCAAGCTCCAATACTACTCCGTCCTAAAATTAAAAGCAAAATTATAAAATATACAATTGGATGGCAGATGAAGTGTCAAAGATGATTGATAAAACAAAGTTTATACCTCGCTCAGTTTCTTCACAAATGTAACATGATTTGGCAAATCTTTCACTGGGTATTAAGGAAATTAAAATGGGTTCCTAAATATTTACAAGACAAAAGAGAGATAATTTTCGTAAAATTATTTTACAATAATAATCATTGATACTAATTATTTGTAAGAGGCTACAATATCAAACTGAAATTTACCATGGTCGTCACATTTCCAAATCTCACTTCGGGAATGTAAAGAGCACAGACAACATGGGCCCAACCTGATCCAGACCCGGATCCCGATCTATGAAAAATAAATAAAAGATTTTACATCAGCTTCCCCTTTGTTCTTTGAAAAGATTACAAGAAAAGAATTGTAATAATTACCTTCCATCGGTTCGTTTTAGGGCACCATCCCTACTCGGGCATAATTCGCATCTCTGCAATAAAAAGTCAAAATGTTAAGTACATTTTCTACTCCTAGTCTAAAATGTATGACTGATATGCCTACAAATCTATAAACATAATAAGAGACGCTTGGAGAAATTTAATATTGTCTTACCACGCGAGTCGACCTTTCTTGCGATTCACATTTTCTACAAAACCAAGGACCCGACGGAACCGTGACGATCCCGTAACAGGCTAAAAATTTAAGGTGTTTATAAATTATATGACAAAAAATTAAAACATGCTTAATTTGAACTGTATAAGGTACATGAAAATTACTAATTTAAACATTTACCCTGGTGCACAGCCACATTGCATCCCGCACCATCGCAGTACACAAGCGGATTCTCATCCCATCCCCTACAAAAAAAAATTTAGATTGATTATTATTTATATTAAATTATGATGATTTTTAGTCTTCACTTAAAGAATAATCAAACTAACCTTTCATCAGAACAAACACAGCAGCCACCGACCATTTCCTTCATGTGCTTATTTTTGAAAAGAGGCATTGAGTTCCGACTACAAGATTAATATTTAATAATTGATTACTACTATGTACTTTCATAATTATTTTTAAAGTAATAACTACTACAAGAGTTGTACTCTTTTTGCTACAGTATTTAAAGTAGTAATTAAACAAAGCATTTCTTCTACATGACCACGCTGCATTATTTTATTGAGCTTTTCACACAACGGATGACTCATCAAAAATACATATTTAACATACCAATGATGAAAAATGACCCAGAGTTCACCACATCAAATGTCATTGGAACAGTTGGACGAAATGATAAAGATAAATTACAAGCTAACTCATGGTCCAACATTGTCACAAAAATATTATAAATACTTTGGTTGGATTTCATACAAAGTTCACTCATAAACAGCACAATTCACACTAAACTGTAAAAATGAAACAAGAATATTTACCTTAGATAATTTATCTATAAAAAATTGTATATCTTTTGAATAATAATATATAGTACTCTGTGTGTACTAATTTAAATAGGCTTGAATTCCTCACCTTAAACTTGATTAGATGTGTCAGCTCATTCACACTGTCATTAATATAATAAACAATTTGTAGATGTAACTACTTACTTTGTGAGTCACTATAAAAATTTCATAAAAATAAATTATGATTAACTTTGAGATGCCGATAATTCATCCCAGTTCAACGCTTCTTTTTTTTCTCCAGAAATTCTTTTGTATGATGTAGAGTATCAATTAAACTCGTACACCAATTTAATGCTATAAATACATCACGACAAAGTTTAACCTACTTAAAACAGTCTTCAACTAACTAAGTCACTATAATTCATTGTTAAATTACTAAAGGTCCGTCTTGATTATTGGAATTTAATTTAATGGCAATTTAACTTTTGTCCCTTCCCTCCACCAAAGGGCTTCGGGTCCTAACCAACAAAAAATATCCCGAAGAACGCGAAAGCAAAAGCCACGAAAAAACAGAAGTATTTTAACTTATTTAATTGAGATTTAAGTATTTATTACATACTGTAATGTACAGTATGTAGCAATGCATCATTTAATTATATATGATGTCAAATTTTGATCCCTAAGGTGGGTCTAGGTCATTTGGTCATTTTTTGACCTCTTTGAAAAATCAAAGAGGTCAAAACCTAACTGAAACTCCCATGAAGTGCTTTGAAGCCCATAGAATAATTAAATTGTCAATATTGAAGTGATAGTTTGCTTGCATTAATTTCCCCTGAAATAATATGAGCTCAATTTCAGTTTTTTTGAAGTCCAGTTTGACGCTTTGAAATTCACTGGCTTCCCTCCATTTCGATCAGTTAAAATTGTGATTAAGGTAGAACGTCAAAACCGTGTTTTTAGCAACGGCGATGTATTAATCATGATCAAGACGATATGCAAAATGAATTATATGGAAAATAAATGAGAGTAAATAATTATTTTTTTCGGTTCTTAACTTTAATGTTCGTCACATGTAAGCAAGCATTCAGTTCTTTTTTGTCGTGAACAACAGTGTAATATCAGTATTTTCTTGGGATTAATAGTACAGAATTTTCTTTGTAACTTCTATTTTCTTTTTTTTATAGTTTCATTGAATAATTAAGAATTTTAGTCTTCTTTCTAGAAGATGCACAAGAAAAAAAACAACAAAATTTTCATGTGACTGCGATGAAAAACAATTTTAAATTAATTGTTTCTTTATTCCTTCTCCTCTCTTTTACGTAACTTTTATAATATATAGTTGATCATCATAATTTTATCCCTTGATCAACTATAACACAATATAGTTTTTTTTCTTGTATTTTATATGTACATGTACATGTCATGCTATACATAATAGTTTACACAATTATTTTTATAGTTGCGTTAAATGATCATATATGAATATTTTCAGCACTCTCAGTACGTATCAAATTATGTAATACTAATTATTATTATTTTACTTTTTTGCAGAGAAATATAATCCTTCACATCGTGTAAAGTTAACATTGTTCACTTTTCTCTCCTTTTTTTCTCTCTAGTCTTGATGATTTGATAAATCAATTTTTTTTTTTTCTTCATCTTTAGGTAATAATTTATTAATTATTACAATTTAAATGTCAATATATTCTTAACCTATACTTCAAAACATCTCCAACTCATCACCTTAATTAATTATTAATCTCAATTAGGGAGAGGAGGTGAGCAGATTTTTTTAATGTTACTTTTACCTACGTAGTCCTCCTTTTTTTTATTTTACGTAAAATGCTTCACAATTTTTTCCCTTCTCTGCTTAAATATCATATTAAATTTATAATATTTTATGAAGAAATTTATATTTATTTTATATAAATTATCGCAATATCCACCCTCCCCCTAGTCACAAGTCGATTTTTTTATAACAATTGAATAATGTTTCTAAAATTCTCTCTCTATAATTTAATACTCTAATTAAATATTTTTAATAATATTATGTATTTATGTATCTCTTTAATCTTTATAATAGTGATTTTTTTTTCATTCCATTGTTTTTTTCTTCATCTTCTTCAAAACTCTTTGGCACTGGGTTCAATTTCACTTCCGGTTCTTCTTCTTTGGTATTTTTGTTTTTTTACCTTTACCTTAACGAGTCCTAGGTAGATAAATTATTTTTTTAAATTAAAGACAAAATAGTCGAGTCGATTGGGAGTAGTATGTCGTCACAACACAATTTGCCTTCACAAAGTTCAAGTAACTTGAGTTCTCACATAGTGAAAGAGTGACAGGGGATGAAAATACGCGAAAAAAACGTTTAAATATTCATACTCTTCTAAAATACTTGAAAAATATATAAAAACTCTGTAAACAAAATATTATAGTGTAACAACATTACACATTATAAAAATGTTCTTTTTTTGTACTGTTCTTCAAAGTTTGAAACTTATAAAATAATTTTAGCAGTGAAATTAAAATTAAATCGGACTGACTGGTCATGATTTCATTTCCTTTTTTGGTACATTCTCGCCACAGTTTTAAACATTCTCAAATTGACATTAAATGTAGTTGTGGGCATGGCGGGTGTCAAAAGTCAGGAGAAAAATAATCAATTTTTTATTTTTAATCCTGGTTTTCCCCTCCCCCTTCACTAACGATTTTTTTTGGTTCTATACCATTGACTGATCACATATTGTATGTAAATGGAGCAAAAAAGCGATTAGTTAGGTAGTATATAATTAATTAATATAATCCATATTAAATATGAATTGAGAAACCCTACACTTATCATTTAGTAACCTCTATAGTATGTTGGATATATAGAAATTGTTATACAATTAATAATATAATACTTTTTAAATTTTGTAATATTGGTTTCATAATTTCTTGTATAATATAAGAAGAGTTGGTAGAAATACATGATACTCATATATATAACAATCCTTCTTCTTTGAAAATCACAATATATTTAATTTCTACAGTTTTTGTAGAGTATACTTGTAGAATCTACTTTTTTCTCTTTATTCTTTTTTTTTAGAAATAAAAACTAGACATTCATAGAGTAGGGCTCCTTGACAGTGGGTTCTTCATCAGTCGCACCTTCTGAAACATTTTCAAGGGCAAAAAATGTCAAATTACACATAACCCAATAAAAAATTATCAAGGAATGAAGAAAAATGATGCATAAATTTTATACCTGGAACACCCCTCTCATGATCCATGTTATTGGAAGTTTGTAATTTAGCACTATTTGGAGGAATTGTCTTTATAGAAAATGAGAAAAAAAATATATTAATAAAACTTGATACCAAGGACATGTTGCAGAGTAAAATATTTATTGTTTGTTTAAAAAACGCTTACCTGTGGCTGTTGTTGTTGTTGTTGCTGCTGCTGCTGTGACATAGGAATATTTGACATGGCACCAGGAGTTGCTGAAACAGCTGCGGAAGAGGATGAGGAAGCTGGCGTTGATGAAAGCTCTCCCTCTTTATCTCTACACCAGGAAAGAAAAAAAGAAAAAACATTATTCAATTTGAAAACCTTATGAGATAAGATGAAAAATTTTACATTTAAATTGAAAAACTTACGCGGAAGGATAGAAAATTGTTCTTGGAGGAACGGGAGGCGGAGGATTATAATACCTACAAAAATTATAGAAACAAAATATTTGGTTGTAGATTTATTATTTTTGAATTGAAATAAATTAATGAATTCAAAAATGATAGTTTTTGTGGCAAGCTTTTATCTACGTGTCGTACCTTATAGGTGGGCCATAATATCTAAAAAGAAATATAAACACGTTAAATATGTTCCTCAATGATAATAATATTTATTTAAATGTAATGTTAGTACTTTACCTAGTACACGTCTCACTGCAAGCATTATTAGGAATGGAATGTTGCGTAGGGCTAGGGGTTTCAGGAACTTTATTCCTTTAATTAATGATATAAATTAAAATGATAAAATAATTTTAAATAATTACTACACAAACACAACACATAAAAAATGAAAAAATTGATCTCTCACCTCATTGACCTAGGATGAGCTTCCACTGACAAAGCACCTATAAAATAATCATGACAAAAGTTAGAGCAATAATACAAAATGTAGTTAATGTCTATTTGAAATTAAAATAGTTTACAAAAAACCAAATGATATTCTGTATGTACCATAATGAAGAAAGAGTGGTCGTCCAATGACATTGGGGACCACCCTCCTCCCGACGGTCCCATACTGAGGTTGTTGTTGTGGATTTTGTCCAGCATTGATGCCAGGGCCGTTCAGATTATTTTGCTGGATAGTACCGTAGATGCCCTTTTGAGCGATTTGTTGATGATGTGGTAGTGTTCCGTAAATCCCACTACCAGGATTATTTCCCATGGGATTCGGACTGTGAGGAGGAGGGAGTGTGCCATACAAATTATTCAGTCTATCTATAAAAAACAAACACATTATCCGTGCGGTCATTATTATGGTATACTTTTTTATGACATGTCAGATTCAAGGCATGAATCTCATTCTTGTACTGATTTCTAAGAAATTGACTAGAAAAAACACTCTTAGAACTACTGACTAAATAAATTTATTTCAACCTACCCCCATTATTTAATATTGTGCCATAGGGTTGATTATTAGCCATGAGAACTTCTTGCGATTGTTGTTGTTGTTGAATTATTCCAGCTACTCCAGCGCCAGAATTTGGTATATTCTGAACAGGTCCATTACTAATTGGAATTTGTTGTTGTTGTCCTGGATTGGATCCTGGAGGTTGACCAGCCATCATACTAAACCAAAAAGGAAAATGAATACTTTAATTATAAACTTGAAACTTTTTATTCCTTAGTTTTAAGCTTGTTTTGAGGTTTGTTTAAAATGTAACATAAACTGAGAAGTTTTGAGACTATAAAAAATAATAATCGAGAGTCTACAAACTTTTGACAAGATTGTAGAACAAGTATGGATGGTTTGTACTAGTCCCATTTAAAGTTTGTCTAAACTTTTTAATTGAATTAATTCAGGATATTATCTATGGGAGGGAGGAGGAGAGAGATGGAAAGCATATTATTTGTATCCTTGTAAAAGATGAGGCAGAAATTAAATTAAAAAGTGGTGACAGAAGCATAAAAATCCTCCTTTACCTCTTCTCCAGTAATGTGAGCATCTATGTAATACATAAAATAATTTATGATTAGTTGACTAATATCAATTGTGTTTGAAAATTCAACAAGATGGATGATAAATGATGATTAAACGAACCTCCACATGAGAATGACTATGAGCATGGGCATGGGGATGTGGTAGTGTACTTACACTCCAGGAATGAGGTCGATTAAAATTGATAGAATAAGCTCCGGGTTCAAATGAGGCTGTGTTATCAGAGAGACAATAATAATGTATCATTAAAACTCTTTTGTTCATAAAGAAAGTAAAAATAAATATGATAGTACCTCGAATAGCTTCAAAATGGGACCTCGACTCTTCTGTCTGTCTCCCTGGTGCATTGGAGAATTCATAGGATATTTTTGAGAGAAGAGCATTATCCATCAGACTCATATGATTCATGTTGTTCATTGTCGGATTGGTTGTATTTGTATTCGTACTATTAGACTGAGGAGGAGGAATTGACGTTGAATTTTGAGAATTTGACTCTGATGAATTTGGAATAGTCGTTCGAGTATTTTCATACTGAGATTCCATCGATGACATGGTCGGGATCGGGGTCTCACTTTTCCGCATCGTAAATTGCTATAAAAGTCAAAAAATCAGATTTTAACTACAGGTTGTCTAATAAATATAATATGTATTTAGAATAATTGTTTAATACTTACTGCAAATATTTGATTAGTCGAGGAAAATTTTGGTTTTATTCCCTATTAAACCAACAATTATTATTCAACCATTAAGTATTATATTATTGTCATGTACAAATAATATTTTGTATGAAAGTAAAAGTAAAGAGAGAGAGAACTACACACTATTTATTTAAGGAATTATTATCTTTACCTTCACAGACGGTCGTCGACTGAATCCATAATCATCTCCTCCAACATCGTCCCCGTATCTTTTCCTGAGTCTTTCAATTCGACCACCATCTTCGGTTATAAAGCTCTCCAATTCATTCTCCCCACTTTTCAGTCCTTCATCAATGTCCTCTGTTTTTATGAAAGGCAAAAAAAGAAGAAATATTATTTACTATTTAGTTTAAAATTTGAAGACTCATAATAGGCATTTTTTTAAATCAATTTTTTTACCCAGGGTATAACTGATTTGTTTGATCTTGGCCTCATTGGCCATATTAATAGGTGGTTGACGGATATCTTTTAAACATAAAAAAATTAAAAATAAATCAATAAGGTGAAAAAAATGAGTGAGGGATGAGGAGAAAATAATTTAGGTACAAAAAAATCTCTATCTACTCTCTCTGAGATATTAAAATGATAATATGTTCAGATTAAACTAACTTTAACCTTAAGTTAGAGTAACAAGTAAATGAAAGGAATTTTTTGGGGAAAAATTACCTGATTGAACAAATTCATCTGTCGTTGATGTACCTAAATTGATTGAATAATAATTAAATTCATATTTTCAATTTTGTAGACTTTTCAAAAAAAAATTGTGATAAATGTTTGCTGTAGTCTCCTTACCCGCATCGGTTTTAGTCGACTTTGTTAATGTCCCATTCTTATCACGAGAAGGCCAAGTTGCAAATCCAGAGGCATTTGAGTCACTCGAATCATCGTCATCGAGAGAAGTCTATCAAAAAAGTATTCCAACGTCATCCTTATGTTTTATGTTTATTTATTATTACTACATCATTTGAAAAACAAATACAAAAATAACCTACCAGCCAACGAAGTTTCTCCCTGGGGGATGCAATTCAAAAACATTTATAAATTAGCATTTATTTCATATCATTAAATTGAATGCCTTCTTAAACAAACTATGAAGAAACTTTATTTCTACTTTTAACTAAACATTGACTTACACCAGTGATGAACATTCGGGCTTCTTCTTGTTTGCTCGGAAACGAAGAGTTGAGTCCACAGCTAGACGGATTTGCTCAGAAGTTCGAAGAGGGGCTGTTCCAGTACTTTTAGTCGATACTACTTTAGTCGGACCGGGATGATGAGGATTAGAGGTAGAACTGAAATGACAATATTATTTAATTACTAATCCAATTCCTTGAGTTTAACAGTTTTCAAAAAACAAAACAAAAAAACAAAAACAAAAAAAAACCCAAAATCGTACTTGTCATCATCATCAACAAAAGTGATGTACCTGGGCTCAGTACACTGTTTGACGACATCCGGTTCTTCTGGAGGGGATGTTACTTTTTTGCCTTCAGCGCTATTCGAACGCCAAGAAAAAAGATGTGAATTTGTTTTGTAAATTATTTTGTTAGCAAAACACCATTTACCTAACTTAACCTTTGACCTTAGTAAAAATTGTATTTAACATTTTATATTAGAAATACCTGTTTGAACGCCAAAGACGACCACCTTTCAGGATACCGCCGAGTCTAGATAAATGAAAATAATGCATTATTGTCAAGTATTGTCCATCCGTTGACAATTAATACTGTTGTTTGAAAAAGAGAAAGTACCGGGAGGTTTTCTTTTTGAGATCATCAGCCTCATCATCATCCTCTTGGCCATTGATAGGGTTATTAAGGAAGATTTTACGCCTGGCTGTAGGAGGGGAAGGTACTCTAGTCACGTCTTTACAACCAACCAATTTTCACCAATTTTCGAGGGGGAGAGAGAGAAGGGGGGAGCAAAAAACAAGAGAAAAAAACAAAGGACAGTCTGAGTGAGTGGTTGACTTTCTTTTTTCAAAAAGAGAAAAATTGTTCGAGCACCAGGCCAAACATTTCACTAATAAATCAACTACGCTCTTTCTTTCCATCAAGTCACTAAAAAATTTTTTCTTTGTAAAATTCAAACTTTGATTGTCACACATAAAAAACTATAAAAATTGTGCACTTTACAAAAAAAAAGTCTCCAAACTAATTTTTAAAAAATTGCGACTAACAAAAAGTATTTTTACATGATGCAAAACAAGAAAAAAACCACAAACTAAAAGTTCAATTTCTCTCGCAAAAAACAATCCAAAATAATGAAACACAGTTAAAAACAAGAAGGGAAAAGGATAATTGAACAAGGAAAAAAAATTAAAAAAACTCAAAAAAAAACTAAAAAATTCCATTTTCAAAAACGACCGCTCATGCAAAATGACCACATTCGCAAGAAATAGGAAAACAATGAAGGAAGATGATAATTTTGTTCCAATAAAAAAGGAATAATGATGTCAAATAATAATTAATTTAAAAAATTGAGAGAGAGACATACCAGGGTCAATGGGGAGTTCTTGAGGGAAGAAACGGTCCTTGTACCCCTCAGGGGGACTGAGGGTTGGAGGGTCTTCAAATTCGATGGGTGGGGGTTCATAATGAAATAATTCCTCACGTTCTCGTCTTTCATGCTCTTCCTGTCGTAGTCTGGCATACTCATCCTCGTGAACCCAACAAGAGCACTCAGCCTCATAGAAAACATTGAGGGTCTCATTGAAGGTCACGTTCCGACGTTTCTTCGAGTGACCCGATTTCTTTAGTACAGATCGCAGTCTCATGTGTTGTTCAGAGGAAGACAGCCTTTGGTGCATCTCTACAATCAATAATAATTACATTTTAACAATATTAATTATCAACAACAATTCTTTCAAAAAACTCAACAACAACTAAACATTTTTTCACGGCGTTCATTTTATCACTAAATGAAACAAAAAAAAGGAACAGACCAAAATAATAAATATTGTATTTGGAATTACAGACTAAAAAAACTACTGATAGTCTAGAGAGGGGGAGGATGCGGAGGAGATTCTTGGTCCTAAAAAATCCCAAGAGAGAGTACAAAAGAAAAGAAAGGAGGAGCAGGGGGGAAGTAAGTCTGTTTCTAAAAGAGAAAAAAAACTCTTAGAATTTAGCACAACTTTGGCTCCTCACTAAATAAATTGTGATGGCGATTGACCCGAGACATGGAAACGCATAAGAAAGGGAGAGACAAGAGAGAGAGGAAGAGGAGGAATATTGAAAAACTATACACCTTTCATTGTACATACATACAATATATGTACTACACTGTATAAGAGAAAGAAAGGGGCTATAAATCGTAAAAGAATAGAGAACACAAGGAACACGTCAATTGGCAACTGGTTTCCAGAAATTTGTACAATTTATTGGAAACTCTAGGGAATATCCGAGTTTGGATTATCACACCGCTTGACCCCTTCTCCTACTAACTCCCTTTACGAGTATGTAGTTGGTTGAAGTCTAGCTAGAAGCCCCCCCCCCTCTAAAAATCTACAAGTTTCTATCCTATCAAATACACGAAGAGAAAGTCTCCATTGTACAGATACAGAAAAAGAGGAAACTTTTCTCATATATCCAAAGAGCTTTATCCAGCTTATTATTTATGGGAATCTGAAACAAAGAAAGAAGTTTAGCAAAAAAAACTGTACAATTTTTTGACATTTGTGGACCAAAGATATAAAAAGAGAAAAAAAAAGTGTTGTACAGAATATTAAAAAAAATTGGTGTTGAAAAAAAAAATTTCTAGCTTGTTGCATCAAGCAAAAAAAAGAAAAAGAAAACTCGGAAATATTACATGTCTAAACTTGTCTAGAATTTTTAATGTTTGTGATATGATTTTCTCAGTGTTGAAGGACAGACGGATGGTCATGAAGATGATGATGATGGGTTCAAAAGAAGATGATGATCCCTTCTGTCTTGAGTGTCTTGAGTCAGAGTATAAGAGTGTTTATCCCAAAGAGAAAGCGGAGAGAGAGAGAGAGAGAAACATTAGAGTTTAAGGAGGGGACTTGAGTACATAAGTTCCTTATTTATATAATAATACATGTATAAAAGTATATATATATAAGTATATCATATCCTAAAACTTGAAACTTTGAGCTACATTTATAGTAGTTCAAAAAAACGAGTTTTTTTTCTCTCTCTCTCTCCTTTCCTTCAAGTGTTCCAGTTTGCCAAACTCAAACAATGAATGGCAGGGAGTACATATGGATCTTTTCTCTCTCTCTCTCTCTCTAGAACAAGAAGATGAGGACTCATCTTGAGAGTGGAGGAAGAAGAAGAGAGAGAGAGAGGCTTTATCTTTCACATTTCACTTCAGCTGTCCTCTTCACTCTATTTTTTTCTCTCTTTTCTCCACAATTCAGACACAATCCAGCACACAGAAAGAGAAAGCTGGCAGAGGTTGAAGAGAGAAAGGAGAAATTTCTAAGCTAAAGAATTTCATATTATAACAATAATATTATGTCATCATAATATTACAGAGAGAGAGAGAGAAAAAAAGTAAATCGTGATGATGATGGAGAAGAATATTTCTGTCCCAAAATTTCTTGGTAAAAAAAACTATAAAAAATTTTTAAGAGGAGGGGGGGGGGGCATTTTTTCAAGGTCTCTCTCTCTCTCTTCTTCTC